>CAWUFW010022213.1:0-100889 GCA_963921515.1 Calotriton arnoldi | reverse complement strand
ACGATGGCGGGCGGAAGCACAACCGCCGTGCTGGCGGATGCAGAAACCACCAGTTACCGCCGGCACGCAGCAGTCCACACGCCCGCCCAATTATGATGCGAAAAGCAGGCCAAACACCGCCGGCAAGCCAGCAACACCGTCCGCCATCAAAGTGCGCCCGCACACGTAGCGGCGCAGCACAACTGACACACACCGTCCGACGAAACACGTCCCGCCCGGTGCATAAATTACGATGCCGCAAACAAACGGCTCCCACGGCTAAGAGACACCGCACGTGAAAGAGAGGCGGAAACACGGACGCAGAGCACGGACAACGAAGAAGCGGCACCCGGGCATGAATCCAGCACTGCAGGCCCTTCCCATGCTTCTGCTGATGCACCACCAAGGACGCAACGTACCGCGGAGACGCAGGTAGGCACACACACAACAAGTGCACGCAAACAGCGCACACAGTGCAAGGGCGGAAAAGCGGACAACCCCCACCAGCGCGTGTACACTACACATCCACCATCGCATCCACATATGACACACAGGCCAAATCGTAACATCGCAGAACACATGTGTACACACCACCTGGGACTAGGAACCAACCACCCCGTCACGGCCCCAAAGCGCCGATGACGCCGCCACACATGCGCACAACGCAGAGGCCAACCGCAGCGCCATGCATGCGTCGCACACAGACACAGGGACACAACCAAGCAGCACACACATCAGCCCCACCCCGAACGCACATGACACGTGACAGGCCGGCCACAGACATGTCCCCAACGCCCAATTCACGGACAACACCCAACGCCACACAAACGACGCACACATGTCAGTGAAGACACGCAACTGCAGGACACACCCCAGTGTAACAAACATGGCGTAGCACACAGCGGCGGCAACACCAACTAGGAGAAGCAGGGCCCCTTCGGGAAGAGGAACGCCAGTACCACACTGAAAACCCATACCACCCTGCACATATGAACAAGACACATGAAACGGAACACCAAAGAGCCCGGGGACCGACAACAGGTGGCCCAAGAATTACATCCACACACAAGGCCCAACGCAGAGCGGAAAGGCAGCCTGCCGCCCACACAAGGGAGAGCAGACAGCACTGAATGACCTTCCATTCCAACACCGAAACCACAGCCCTACGACAGAAGCCGGTGAATACAGCCATTGTCCAAGAATAGACCAACACAGGCATGCCGAGGAGACCGACCACAGGGCAGATAGCGCATATCACAGAAGCACACAACGGACGGGGAAGAAAGAAGAAAACACTCCCCATGTCGGCCACATGCAAGTTAATTGGAAGGAGTCACACAGCACTGACCTTGAACTGTCTGAGAAGCATGTGGGAAGAGGGCCCGTGTCCTCCAAACAAGCCAACAGAACACAAGTCCTGTCTCCCCACGACTACACAGAGCTCACAGCAACCCCGGAGCGTGCACATTGCAGACTGCACACACAGCCGGAGCACGCCACCTCTACGAACCGCTGCGAAATGGCAACCGCAACACACCTACCCAACTACGCCGAACAGCTCAAGCTGTACCAAACCAACACGATACATACATTGGGATGCGATCTCCTGTCCCTGCTGAACGTAAGTTACCGACTGACTTACCGCATCACATTGTTCAGCTGCGTCATGCCCGTCTTCTACTGTCGGAGGTGTCCCTACCAGCATCCCGTCGAGATATGCCTCTCCAACCCGGCATGTCTGAAGGCGGACCTGCTACCACTACTCCTCCCTCTGGACGCACACGACAGGGCCTGCTCTGCCTATGGGGGCATGGCGTATGTGGCCAACATCGCACGTGCACTGAAATGGAACCACTGTGCCTCCACACGACGGATCATCGAGAACAGCTACATCGAATGTCACCCAGCATGCCCCATCATGGTCCTCCAAGGGACAACCTACGAACAACACCTTGACAGCCACCATCCGCTACATTGGCTGGCAAACATGTACACCACCAATGACATGGAAGCCCTGCTGGACGGCATCGCATACCTGACAACCTGTAAATACGTCGGACCACAACGCAGGTTCCCCGAGTGACCTATGAAGTCCAACCCCGCACCCATGCTCAGCTTCCGCACGGACTGGCCAGTCACCACCACAACAGCCATACCAAACGACCGGCAACTGTAACCACACCATCAACGACATCGCCATGACATCGGATATGACCGGGACATGCACACTGTTCCCCATCACATCCAGGAACACCGCATGCATCGTGGGAGGCAGTGGCATGGGCTCTGTGCATCGCACCCACATGGACGGAACTGCACGAACAACCAGGACACGACATGGATCCAGCGCACATGGACACACACACCGCTCAGTGGACATGAATAGGTCGCCTGGAGTCTGTGGGTGCTGCACCCCTCCCACCCCGCCCCGGGAATCCCATACCAGGACCTTTGCATGGACGACAAGTGCATACAACAACAACACGACCCCAGTGACTGTGACATGTCCAGTAACCACCACAGTGCAACAACAAGTGGCACGCCGCTGCATGCACGCAAGCACATGCCCTGATGTCATCTCACATGCACGCGTGCATGAGGAACAACCGCAGCAAACCTGTCACATGGAACTGAGATGGACTGTGCCCATGATGCCGAGCGGTCTGGTAGGCTACATGTATACCGTCTGTGTCAAAGTCCGCAGCTCCGCAGCTATACGTAAATGTACATTAGCACAGCCTTGGCCAAGCAGATGTAACCCCACACCCTATCCCATTTGTTATCATGCTCAGTATATCCTCAACATGTATTCCGCTGCCAGTAGTGTCCACTATACTGCATCACAGAGGACAGAAGACTCAATATAATGTTTGAAACCAGAACTGTCTCCTCTGACTCATTTCACAAGTACGAATGAGAGAGGATGAGAGTATGTGAAGTACACGGCAGTCGTGACATGACCATGTAGTCCACTGGTATTGGATGTCAACGCAAATGAGTAGCACTACTGTGGAAGACACACATGTGTCGTGTGAAGTCGTATGGACGCAGTGCTCAGGTGGGTGGGTGCGACGGGTAGATGCGCACATGCCAAGTTGGAGCACGCCGTGTTGGGAGGGGTCATGAACAGTACACCACCGCTTCCCTGGGCATTGTGAGAGGACACCTGTCGGGGGGA
Source organism: Calotriton arnoldi (assembly GCA_963921515.1). Lineage (NCBI taxonomy): Eukaryota > Metazoa > Chordata > Amphibia > Caudata > Salamandridae > Calotriton > Calotriton arnoldi. Next base: position 97,732 of record CAWUFW010022213.1, on the reverse strand, counting down.
GTGAACACGTGTGTGCACAGCAGCCGGGCACACGTACAAAGCGGTACCAGGCGCACCTCAGCCCACCCTCTGTGGACAAGCTGGATCCTGTTGTGCGCCCGCCATGCCCCTTGACAAGGCACACACAGCCCCAGTCGACCAGGTGTAACCCCAACATAGTCAATCCGCACAGGCGATACAGGGCACGGGATGGCAGTGGAGCATGGTGTGTGAGAGGTCTCCTCGCGCTCCTCCTGGTCATATCACGCAGGCAATAGAACCTCAACGTCTAGCATGGCACAAGTCAAATGGAAGTGTAGGGGACGCACCACAGCACGAGCAGCACTGACGTCACGGGAGGTGGCTCGCACCATCCCATCCATTGCCCATCATACCAACCACGACACATGCCATTGCGACTAAGTGCAAGCGCGTGCGCCACCACCCCGAGCCCTCCCAGAGAGGCCAAAGAGTGAATGTGTGGGCCATCAGTCACAGACGGACGCGGCATGGCCGCAAGGGCAGCCACAGCCACTGGGTGTCGCAGGTGGCGGATCCGGGAAGGCGAAGACTGTGATGCATAGTCCATGCAGGCCGGGTCTCCATTTGGGGCACCACGCAGGTGGACGGCGTCCCGCCACACATCATACCCTGGACCCACACATACACTCCTTGCCCTCTCTGGTGCGAGCTTGGGGCTGCCTGTGCAAGCGCTAGCCTCGCAGGTGAGCATGCATATTGGGGGCGAGGGGAGGACATGAGGGCTGGGGCGAAGATGACTGTATCACTGTCAGTTAGTACAAGGGATGACCCAGATGTGGAAAGGAAGAGACGTGTCCCGTGTGTACTGCAACTAGTCTCCAATCCAACTACCCCCATGTCCGGAATGTAAGCCCGCACCTAGGCCCGCCCATCCGCCACATCGAACATACCACCAGCACGACAACCTTCCCATTCGAAACACTGACTGGGGGTGGCGACCAGTGAACAATCATGTGTAGCCTACCCACGCGTACATGTGGGCCCTCCATGATCCATGTCACCTGCGGCAAAGACATGACATGCGCAATGAGGGAAGTGAGGAGAGCTGTCCGCCCCACGCGCAGAAGGTGCATCAGCTCCACAGACCCAGCAGCGAGTCCAGCAGGGGTCACATGTGCAGGGGCAGCTGTGCCTGGTGTGAAGGCACATGCATATAGACAGCACATCGACCAATGTGTAGTCTGCCCACATCCACAGTCCATCATCATGCGGACATAGGAATTGAACACAGGGCAACACATCTTAGTTGGTGCACCCACCGTGACCAACAATGCGCAATCATCGACGTACCCGCCCTGTGCATGGCCCCCACCCAACGGAGGCACATCCAGTGCCACCATCCCACACACACAAGCCTTCCACGGAACATGCTGTGTCCAATGCTCAGTACAGAGTCAGCGCCCATCTGGTGGATCCTGAACAGGAGACACATGCACACACATGCCAGCTCCCACTATGTACGTCTGCCACCTGGCACGTGCAATGTAACCTCTCACCTGTGACGTGTGACTGCAAGCACACAGCCGTCTTGGCATGGGGCTGTCAATGTGGACACCAGTCAATGTTTCGGGAGCTGTGATCCGTACAGTGCTGTACATAGGGTGCAGTGCTGACACCTACTACTGTCTCATATCCCCTCGTGCCACAGGTCCCACTTGTATTGGCCGCTCAGCCCGTGCCCACATCGTCGTCGTCGTGTGCCATACTCATCCAGCCTCGGAAGCAGTTCCATGCTCAGCAGACACTCATGTTGCCGTGGCGTTGCCGCTTGACGAATATGCAGTCAGTCCCCATCAGCACGCCCGCAAGTCATTGGGGCCTAGATCCCCATGTGCATGCACATGGCAGTGGTATGTCTCACTTGCCATTGCCATTGTTGGGAGACCTGTGTAAGTGTATTGTGGCCGTGCCGTCCCAGCTTGACAGCTGGGCTGTGGCTCATGTGCTTGCTCAGTCATGTCAGTGATGTGTATGCGAAATTGCTATGTGCCGTGTTGCTTTGACATGTGTCCTCTGCCATTTAACCCAGGCGGAGACCGAACATTGACCGCCCATACCAATTGCTGGCGGACATGGACGATACAGAGGTAATCAGGAAGTTTCGGCTGGACAGGCCAACTCTGCATCGACTGTGTGCCATGTTAGAGCCCCATCTCCGTCCCCGCAGGGTGTATCCGACTGCTGTCACCCCCACGGCTAAGGTGATGGCCGCCATGCATTTCTTCGCCACTGGGTCATTCCAGCACACAGTGGGCAGTGGAGGAGGGATGTCCCAGCCCATGTTCAGCAAGGTGCTGAGGGATGTACTGGCAGCCATGATGCTGTACCGGAACAGGTACATCAGATTCCCCAGGGCTCGTGAATTGGCGGCAGTGAAGGGTGCATTCTATGCCCTTGGCAGAATCCCACACGTCGTGGGAGCCATTGACTGCACTCATGTTGGCCTTGTTCCACCACAGGCCACTGAGCACCTGTACCGCAACAGGAAGCACACGCACTCCCTGAATGTGCAAGTGGTGTGCCTTGCGGACATGGTGATCACCCACGTGTGTGCCAAGTTTCCAGGCTCGGCCCATGACGCACACATAATGCGCAACAGCATCTTGCCACGACTGATGGCCAATATGCAACAGGATCGTGCCTGTATTGTCGGTGAGTATGTGGAGTGGTGTAGCGTGCTGGTTGTGCGATGCTGTCCCCTGTCCAGTTGGAATTGCAACGGTTCTCTGTGTCCCTCACACCCAGGTGACTCTGCGTATCCGAATGGGGCATGGCTGCTCAGTCCATTGAGGAATCCTCGCACCCCAGCAGACGATCGATACAATGAGGCACATGGGAGGACCAGACGTGTGGTCGAGCGTACCTTTGGCCTCCTCAAGTCCAGGTTCAGGTGCCTGGACCGCACCGGGGTGCACTGGCGTACTCCCCACAGAAGGTGTGCCAGATAGTGGTGGCGTGCTGCATGCTGCACAATCTGGCCATTCGGAAGCAGATCCCCCTCATTGTGGATGACGGAGATCAACCAGGGCCCCAGCCCGCAGACCAGGACAGCTCGAGTGAGGTGGACAGCGGAGAGGAGGAAGCTGGGAATGTGCGCCAGCAGCTCATCGCCCGCTACTTCACTTGACGGTGAGTGTCCATGTACGACGGATGATGTGTCTGTATCTGTGCAGGTGTGTGTGTGCTGTGTCAGGGTGGCCGTATGTTCACTGCGTGCAGTGTGTCAACGCTCCATGGCCAGGGTGGTATGCCACTGTTGGTGACTGTGGCATTGTGCACTATTGCTCTGTGCGATGTGTGTACATTGCTTGTAGTTGTTGACATGTACTGTGTGATGGGTGTGTGACACACTCATTGAATGTGCTCCTGTTCTGTCTCCCACCCCTAGGTCCCTACAGGCCCTCCGGATTCCATTGCCATGCCACGCATCAGGTGCCTTTCCGCCCAAGGTGGCCGTTGTATTCCGTACAAATAAAACACAGGGCACAAACAGCAGTTAGTGAATAAGGTGCATTTATTACAAACTGTGACATGTGATTGTGTGTAAGGTGATAACAAAAGTGGTGCGTGCAGTGACAATGAGCTGTCGGTCATGGCTGCGTGATGATCAGGGTGTACCCACTGGTTCTATGTCCATAGTCCAACACACACATGCCATCCAGCTGGCTGTGTGGAGTGGGATCGTAGAGCAAGTCAATGCAGTGGCTGGTCAAGGAAGGCTGGCGGAAGGCTGGCTGGCTGCCTCACTTGCGACTGGAGCGTGCGAAGTCCTCCCGGGAGATCTGTTTCCTCTTCGGACGGCCCCTTCCACGTTTGGGAGGGGGGTGTGTGGTGGCGACCTGCTGGTGGTGGGTGAGGTGTGCTCACTGGCTGTGGACGCAGGGGAAGTGGACACTGCTGCCCGAGCCTGCGCCCTAGCAGGTGGTGGCGGAGGTGGTGTTGCTGGCCTTGCCTGTGACCCCACCGCCACCACCAGCTGGCCCATGAGGTCCACGAGTTGGTCCATACGGGACACGAATTGGCCCATATGGGCGTCCATGGACCTCAGCACCCCCAGCACCTCCCGCGTGTCAGTAGCAGACCTGGCCCATTGTCCTTGGGCCTCTTCATAGGCCCCAAGGACTCTGGCCATTTGAGGCAGGGCATGGCTCCCAGGGGAGGCTGGCGTTTCCCTGACCCTGCTCCTCCTACCAGTCCTGCTGCCACCGGCCTGCCCACTAGCCACATTGCACACCACGGTCCTCGCTGTGGCTCCCAGGGTGGATCCAGTCGGCCGGGCCACCACCTGCGCTGGGGCTGGTGCCAGCGAAGACGTGGTGGTGGTGGAGGCGGTGGTGGTCGGTGCGGCGATGGTGGCGGTTGCGGCAGTGGTAGTGGCCGCAATGACCGTGGGTGTGGCCGCAACGACAGTGGCAGCAGGGGACTGGGACTGTTCAGCATCCCTGGATGATGGGTTGGTGGGTAGGAGGGATCCTGGGGAGCGGCTGGGCCCTGCCACGCCAGATGGGCCAGCTTGGTGGTCCGTGTCCGAAGAGGAGGACAGATCCTCCAGATCCGTGTGTCCTCGTTGGGGGCTTGTAGGCTGGCTGTGCTGGCTGCTGTCTCCATCCCCAGCATCCAGCAGTTCGTCACCTGTGGAGAGAATGAGATTTGTTATTGTGTTGCACCTGGCGAAGTATGTATTAGTCGTCTGACATTGGCAGTTCGTGCAATCTCGTACATGGGTTTCCCGGAGGCGAGTGTGTGGCTGTGGCATCTGTAGTTGTGTGTGCTAGGCAATGGGACTGTGTGCTGTGCACATGTGGCATGGGACCGGATTGGCCATGCCGATGGGTGTGTTGCTGTGCCCCTACTCATTGTGACTCTGGTGTATGCGGGCTCCTGGCCCATCCTGGGTCTGGTTTGTACTTTGCTTTTGGAGTTCATATGGAACGCTTAGGAACGCATATGGCAACATGGGGGCCATGCCCCAGATTCGCATTTGGGAGGGGATATGCTTTTGGGGTTCAAATGGAACGCTTAGGAACGCATATGGCAACATGGGGGCCATGCCCCAGATTCGCATTTGGGAGGGGATATGCTTTTGGGGTACATGCTGTGAGCCATGGGTGCCGAACGTGACATGTGTTGTGGCAGCATGACAGTGCATGGTCTGAGGTGTGTGCATGCCTGACATGCCCTGCATATTTGCTGTCTGTTGTGGTTACTGGACATGGCATTGGACGCATCGTTATGAGTGAGTGATAGTTGTGTGCCAGCCAACGTATTGCAGTTGTCCCATCTCCTTGGTGTGCGTGCTGCCCTGTGCCATGTGCATCACTGCAGTGCTCGGGGGTGTGGCCCATGTTGTGTGTTGTTGCTCACAGTGTGTCGTGCGCTTAATTGACTTCTGGCACATGGTTGGTCATGGGCATGTATCTTAGCGTGACTGCTGTATGTGTGGCAGCTGTGCGGATGACATGCCTTTCATGAGACTGGGGCTGACGGATGGGATGGATGGTATGTTGTATGTGCATGGTGTGTCTGTGTGTTTGATGGGTTCAGTGGTGTTCGTGTGCATTTATGTTGTTCCGCTCTGTTGCGTCTAGTGTTGTTTGTCTTACATAGGCGTAGTTGTGGGGTGTGGGGTTGACAGGCAGTGGGGGCTACATGGACAGGACTTCAATGGTGTTTCGGTTGTGTGTGATGAGTTGCACAGTGGCTGCCGTGTTTGACTATATTCAGTGTGGCTTGTGCATGCAGACGTGGCTCCTTGGGTGTTGCTATGTCTGTGATGGGTCATGTGGGGTGTGAGTCTGTTGTTCATGTCCGTGTGCACATTGTTCACTTGTTCGTGACGGTGGGCGGTGCTGCGTGTTCGTCTGCTACGTGACATGTCCCATGTGTTGGTGGTGTTATGGTCCTCATGCCTCCAGTAATCCAGCCCTGTCCAGTTTCCCACCTGCAAGTTGTTCGTGCGTGCACTGTACTGGATGCCACATGGCTCTAAGCGGGGGTGCTCCATGTTGCAGGTCTGTGGGGGTGAGGGGGGTGTAGTGGGTCGTGGGGGTGGCTGTACACCCACTGACACCGATTGCTGTGGACCGTGATGTCTGCCTTTCGGCTGTCGTTGTGCACTGCGGTGGCTGACACGTGGCTGTGGGGTGTGGGGATACTCCTCCTTGCTGTGCTGTGGGACTGGGGCCTGGTGTGTGTTGTACTTGGGCTGTCCACCGTCCCACCCACTGCACTTTGTGTTCCTGCCACTTACCTGTTACTTGTCGGTTAGTGCAGCTGTGGCGGACACATGGGTGTGGTGGGTGCTCGTTGTGGCGCTTCTGGCATATTTGGGGACCTGTTGGTGGTTACGTGGCTGGCTTAGTGTACACATGTCCCCACGCATCTTACAGTTGTTCGGTTTGGGCTGTGTGTGGTAGTGTCTGTTGCATGTGTGTGTGATGTGTTGTGTATTGTGTGCTGGACATGGGGGTGTTTGTCCCTGGGAGCTGTGGCATGGTAGTTGCGCATGTGAGTACATAGCGGTGTGCTGGTATACATTAGTTTGTACTTACCAGCCTCCACTCCCCTGCTAATCCGGCGAGGATCTCCGGATGTATTACGACTCGCACCTTCTCCTCCCACGCTTTGAAGGTCTTAAAGAGCGCGGGATTCCCTCCGCCAGTGACGGCAGCCAGCTCTCTGTTTTTGCCCTCCTTCTTCTTGACCAGGCTCTTTACGTCATTCCAACGTTTGTTTATCTCGACTCTGTTCCTGGGCAGGGTCCCGACTGCATTGACCTGGTCTACGATCCGGTTCCACATTCTGTTTCTGGTGGCTAGTGGTGTGTGCTGGACCATGTTCCCATAGATTTGTGGGTACACCTTGATGATCTCGTCGACCATGACCGTCAGCTCCATGGGCGTGAACTTGGGCATCCTTTGTGGTGCCATGGTGTTTGTGGTGCTGGTGCGGTGTGTGTTGTGTAATGTGCAGGGGGTTTGTGGTGCCGGTGTTTGGTGGTGGTGGTGGTGGTGGTTGTGATGTGTGCGTTTCTGTGGTGTGCTGCTGTCCTTGCTGTGTCACTGTGTCCTCTCCTCTCCTCTCTGGTTTGCAATGTAGCAAGGGGTTGTGGTCTGTGGGAGTGCTGCTTTTGTACTCACCTATGTGGGTGTGTCCTCATGGTCTGTTGTTTTCAGGTGTGTTGTGTCTGGGGTTCTGGCCTTTGTATTTTTTGTTTGTCCGGGGGTGTTTTCGGGATGTGTACTGTGCTTGTGTATTTGTGCGTGCCTTGCTGTGTGGACTTATTGGCCATGTTGTGTGCTATTGGTTTGTGTGCGGATGGTTTCTGTGCAGGTACGTTGGCGCCATGGCTTCTGCCGTGTCGATTCTCATCGGCGTTGTTTGCGCTGGCGGGCGGTATATTTGTTGTTTTCCGCGCTCATGGCGGTGCGATCGTAATTTCACGTGCGGTGTGTCGGCCGTGTGGGCGGGCGGTTTTGTGTTGTCGTGCGTGTTTCCGTCCGTGGCGGGCGGTTTGACTCCGACTCGGACGATGGCGGGCGGTATTTTGTGTGATTTTTCCGCCGATGGCGGTTTTCGGTTTGTGTAATCGTAATGGCGTGGTCGGTGTTCAGGCGGTGTGTGCGGGCGGATTTTTGCCGCTTCCATGCCTGGCGGATTTATTTACGCCGGGTATCGTAATGTGCCCCTAAGAGTTGTCTTAGAGCAAAATTAAGCAAATTTACTTTCCAAGATTCCCTTATCCGCTAAACTAGAGGAAATGGGGACATTTGCAAAAGAAGTCAGACAGGAGGTGTCAGCAAGTAAAGCTTCTAAAAGGCTCGATCAAATGAAGATTCAGTCAAGTAAGTGAGAATGGGTTTGCCCAGGAGACTTAGGGGCCGATTCCGATCTCGGCCGGTAGGGCTCGAATCGGATTCGGCTTTACCGGATCCGATTCGAGCCCTGTTTCCCGACCGAATCGTACGCGGGTCCGGCCGAGCGAGTACGATGCGGATTCGCCGACCGACTCGTCCGGGCGTCCCGACCGCTCCGACCGACTCGTTCCCGGCTCGAACCGCACCGACCGACTCGCTCGGACTCGACTCGCACCGCGCAATGGAGACGTTCCCGGCCGGGTAAGTACGATGCGCGCCGCGAGCGAGTCCGACCGAGCCGCGCACTCCGGCTCGAAAGAGCTGTCGGAGCCGTACTTTGGGGGTCTGTGTCGGACCCCCTGTACGCATAGCCGCGCGAGTCGCACACAGAGGGGACCCATGGGTCCCCCTACCTGTGCGTGTACGGCGCGAATCGCTTCGCCGCGTACCCGCTGTAGGGGCGCACTTGTCCGACTCGCACCCATTGAGTCAATGGGAGCCCGCGTACGCGTTGTACGACCGGCTCCCATTGACTTCAATGGGAGTCCGACCGACTCGGGTCCGATGGCATACGTGCGCATCGTACTCGTTCGGTCGGACTGCACGGGTCCGATTCGGTCGGAAATCTCTCCGGGTCCGGCTCGGTCGGAGAAATTTCCGGCCCGAATCGGAATCGACCCCTTACTCTTTTGGGCAGGAACAAAGAAACATTTCTCCTGAGGTGAGTGGAAAGAGCATCCAAATCTTATTAATTCAGCAGTGCACAATTAAATCATACAGATTGTCACAGTGGAAAGTGACTCTCAACAGTTGCCATAAAGAGAAACAGGCAGGATCAAGCATTTCACGATAAAACAGTTTCAGGCCTTCTTCTCAGCCATCGCACAATGGAAGTCTCTACTGCGTGACCATCAAGTGATATCTCATAGGGTGAATAGACATTATATCGAATGATAAATATCGAATTGTAGTAATATCGAAGTTGTAATATCGAATGTCAGATAATATCGAATACATGAATATCGCAATCAAAAATATCGTCATTTTATTTGTTTAAAAATATCGAAGTACAAAATATTGAATAAGTAATATTGTAAGTAGATAATATCAAATTGTTAGTATTGTAAAAATATCGAAAAAAATATATAGAAACTGTAAAATATTAATTTTTAGTCTATAATTAAATATTATGTATTGTTATTAATTTTGTATTATTAAATTTTTTTAATATTAGTGTGAAAATGTATAAAAAAAAATGGTAACATATGTTTTAGGAGTGGGATGTTTAGTTATTAGGGGTAAATGGTGGGGAGTATTTTAAAAATATTAGTGTAAATTTAGATATTAATTTTAAATTTTTAGAAATTAGAAATTAATTAAAAAAATGAAATTTATATTAAAAGTGTAAAATGTATGTTTTTTTAGGAGCGGGATGTTGGGTTATTAGGGGATAAGGGTGGGAGTAATTTAAAAATATTAGTGTGAAAATGTATTAAAAAAAAATTGTAACATATGTTTTAGGAGCGGGATGTTTAGTTATTAGGGGTAAAGGGTGGGGAGTATTTTAAAAATATTAGTGTAAATTTAGGGGCCCATTACGATGGCGGGCGGAAGCACAACCGCCGTGCTGGCGGATGCAAAAACCACCAGTTACCGCCGGCACGCAGCAGTCCACACGCCCGCCCAATTACGATGCGAAAAGCAGGCCAAACACCGCCGGCAAGCCAGCAACACCGTCCGCCATCAAAGTGCGCCCGCACACGTAGCGGCGCAGCACAACTGACACACACCGTCCGACGAAACACGTCCCGCCCGGCGCATAAATTACGATGCCGCAAACAAACGGCTCCCACGGCAAAGAGACACCGCACGTGAAAGAGAGGCGGAAACACGGACGCAGAGCACGGACAACGAAGAAGCGGCACCCCGGGCATGAATCCAGCACTGCAGGCCCTTCCCATGCTTCTGCTGATGCACCACCAAGGACTCAACGTACCGCGGAGACGCAGGTAGGCACACACACAACAAGTGCACGCAAACAGCGCACACAGTGCAAGGGCGGAAAAAGCGGACAACCCCCACCAGCGCGTGTACACAACACATCCACCATCGCATCCACATATGACACACAGGCCAAATCGTAACATCGCAGAACACATGTGTACACACCACCTGGGACTAGGAACCAACCACCCCGTCACGGCCCCAAAGCGCCGATGACGCCGCCACACATGCGCACAACGCAGAGGCCAACCGCAGCGCCATGCATGCGTCGCACACAGACACAGGGACACAACCAAGCAGCACACACATCAGCCCCACCCCGAACGCACATGACACGTGACAGGCCGGCCACAGACATGTCCCCAACGCCCAATTCACGGACAACACCCAACGCCACACAAACGACGCACACATGTCAGTGAAGACACGCAACTGCAGGACACACCCCAGTGTAACAAACATGGCGTAGCACACAGCGGCGGCAACACCAACTAGGAGAAGCAGGGCTCCTTCGGGAAGAGGAACGCCAGTACCACACTGAAAAACCCATACCACCCTGCACATATGAACAAGACACATGAAACGGAACACCAAAGAGCCCGGGGACCGACAACAGGTGGCCCAAGAATTACATCCACACACAAGGCCCAACGCAGAGCGGAAAGGCAGCCTGCCGCCCACACAAGGGAGAGCAGACAGCACTGAATGACCTTCCATTCCAACACCGAAACCACAGCCCTACGACAGAAGCCGGTGAATACAGCCATTGTCCAAGAATAGACCAACACAGGCATGCCGAGGAGACCGACCACAGGGCAGATAGCGCATATCACAGAAGCACACAACGGACGGGGAAGAAAGAAGAAAACACTCCCCCATGTCGGCCACATGCAAGTTAATTGGAAGGAGTCACACAGCACTGACCTTGAACTGTCTGAGAAGCATGTGGGAAGAGGGCCCGTGTCCTCCAAACAAGCCAACAGAACACAAGTCCTGTCTCCCCACGACTACACAGAGCTCACAGCAACCCCGGAGCGTGCACATTGCAGACTGCACACACAGCCGGAGCACGCCACCTCTACGAACCGCTGCGAAATGGCAACCGCAACACACCTACCCAACTACGCCGAACAGCTCAAGCTGTACCAAACCAACACGATACATACATTGGGATGCGATCTCCTGTCCCTGCTGAACGTAAGTTACCGACTGACTTACCGCATCACATTGTTCAGCTGCGTCATGCCCGTCTTCTACTGTCGGAGGTGTCCCTACCAGCATCCCGTCGAGATATGCCTCTCCAACCCGGCATGTCTGAAGGCGGACCTGCTACCACTACTCCTCCCTCTGGACGCACACGACAGGGCCTGCTCTGCCTATGGGGGCATGGCGTATGTGGCCAACATCGCACGCGCACTGAAATGGAACCACTGTGCCTCCACACGACGGATCATCGAGAACAGCTACATCGAATGTCACCCAGCATGCCCCATCATGGTCCTCCAAGGGACAACCTACGAACAACACCTTGACAGCCACCATCCGCTTCATTGGCTGGCAAACATGTACACCACCAATGACATGGAAGCCCTGCTGGACGGCATCGCATACCTGACAACCTGTAAATACGTCGGACCACAACGCAGGTTCCCCGAGTGACCTATGAAGTCCAACCCCGCACCCATGCTCAGCTTCCGCACGGACTGGCCAGTCACCACCACAACAGCCATACCAAACGACCGGCAACTGTAACCACACCATCAACGACATCGCCATGACATCGGATATGACCGGGACATGCACACTGTTCCCCATCACATCCAGGAACACCGCATGCATCGTGGGAGGCAGTGGCATGGGCTCTGTGCATCGCACCCACATGGACGGAACTGCACGAACAACCAGGACACGACATGGATCCAGCGCACATGGACACACACACCGCTCAGTGGACATGAATAGGTCGCCTGGAGTCTGTGGGTGCTGCACCCCTCCCACCCCCGCCCCGGGAATCCCATACCAGGACCTTTGCATGGACGACAAGTGCATACAACAACAACACGACCCCAGTGACTGTGACATGTCCAGTAACCACCACAGTGCAACAACAAGTGGCACGCCGCTGCATGCACGCAAGCACATGCCCTGATGTCATCTCACATGCACGCGTGCATGAGGAACAACCGCAGCAAACCTGTCACATGGAACTGAGATGGACTGTGCCCATGATGCCGAGCGGTCTGGTAGGCTACATGTATACCGTCTGTGTCAAAGTCCGCAGCTCCGCAGCTATACGTAAATGTACATTAGCACAGCCTTGGCCAAGCAGATGTAACCCCACACCCTATCCCATTTGTTATCATGCTCAGTATATCCTCAACATGTATTCCGCTGCCAGTAGTGTCCACTATACTGCATCACAGAGGACAGAAGACTCAATATAATGTTTGAAACCAGAACTGTCTCCGCTGACTCATTTCACAAGTACGAATGAGAGAGGATGAGAGTATGTGAAGTACACGGCAGTCGTGACATGACCATGTAGTCCACTGGTATTGGATGTCAACGCAAATGAGTAGCACTACTGTGGAAGACACACATGTGTCGTGTGAAGTCGTATGGACGCAGTGCTCAGGTGGGTGGGTGCGACGGGTAGATGCGCACATGCCAAGTTGGAGCACGCCGTGTTGGGAGGGGTCATGAACAGTACACCACCGCTTCCCTGGGCATTGTGAGAGGACACCTGTCGGGGGGAGTGAACACGTGTGTGCACAGCAGCCGGGCACACGTACAAAGCGGTACCAGGCGCACCTCAGCCCACCCTCTGTGGACAAGCTGGATCCTGTTGTGCGCCCGCCATGCCCCTTGACAAGGCACACACAGCCCCAGTCGACCAGGTGTAACCCCAACATAGTCAATCCGCACAGGCGATACAGGGCACGGGATGGCAGTGGAGCATGGTGTGTGAGAGGTCTCCTCGCGCTCCTCCTGGTCATATCACGCAGGCAATAGAACCTCAACGTCTAGCATGGCACAAGTCAAATGGAAGTGTAGGGGGACGCACCACAGCACGAGCAGCACTGACGTCACGGGAGGTGGCTCGCACCATCCCATCCATTGCCCATCATACCAACCACGCCACATGCCATTGCGACTAAGTGCAAGCGCGTGCGCCACCACCCCCGAGCCCTCCCCAGAGAGGCCAAAGAGTGAATGTGTGGGCCATCAGCCACAGACGGACGCGGCCTGGCCGCAAGGGCAGCCACAGCCACTGGGTGTCGCAGGTGGCGGATCCGGAAGGCGAAGACTGTGATGCATAGTCCATGCAGGCCGGGTCTCCATTTGGGGCACCACGCAGGTGGACGGCGTCCCGCCACACATCATACCCTGGACCCACGTGCACACCTACACTCCTTGCCCTCTCTGGTGCGAGCTTGGGGCTGCCTGTGCAAGCGCTAGCCTCGCAGGTGAGCATGCATATTGGGGGGCGAGGGGAGGACATGAGGGCTGGGGCGAAGATGACTGTATCACTGTCAGTTAGTACAAGGGATGACCCAGATGTGGAAAGGAAGAGACGTGTCCCGTGTGTACTGCAACTAGTCGCCAATCCAACTACCCCCCATGTCCGGAATGTAAGCCCGCACCTAGGCCCGCCCATCCGCCACATCGAACATACCACCAGCACGACAACCTTCCCATTCGAAACACTGACTGGGGGTGGCGACCAGTGAACAATCATGTGTAGCCTACCCACGCGTACATGTGGGCCCTCCATGATCCATGTCACCTGCGGCAAAGACATGACATGCGCAATGAGGGAAGTGAGGAGAGCTGTCCGCCCCACGCGCAGAAGGTGCATCAGCTCCACAGACCCAGCAGCGAGTCCAGCAGGGGTCACATGTGCAGGGGCAGCTGTGCCTGGTGTGAAGGCACATGCATATAGACAGCACATCGACCAATGTGTAGTCTGCCCACATCCACAGTCCATCATCATGCGGACATAGGAATTGAACACACGGCAACACATCTTAGTTGGTGCACCCACCGTGACCAACAATGCGCAATCATCGACGTACCCGCCCTGTGCATGGCCCCCACCCAACGGAGGCACATCCAGTGCCACCATCCCACACACACAAGCCTTCCACGGAACATGCTGTGTCCAATGGTCAGTACAGAGTCAGCGCCCATCTGGTGGATCCTGAACAGGAGACACATGCACACACATGCCAGCTCCCACTATGTACGTCTGCCACCTGGCACGTGCAATGTAACCTCTCACCTGTGACGTGTGACTGCAAGCACACAGCCGTCTTGGCATGGGGCTGTCAATGTGGACACCAGTCAATGTTTCGGGAGCTGTGATCCGTACAGTGCTGTACATAGGGTGCAGTGCTGACACCTACTACTGTCTCATATCCCCTCGTGCCACAGGTCCCACTTGTATTGGCCGCTCAGCCCGTGCCCACATCGTCGTCGTCGTGTGCCATACTCATCCAGCCTCGGAAGCAGTTCCATGCTCAGCAGACACTCATGTTGCCGTGGCGTTGCCGCTTGACGAATATGCAGTCAGTCCCCATCAGCACGCCCCGCAAGTCATTGGGGCCTAGATCCCCATGTGCATGCACATGGCAGTGGTATGTCTCACTTGCCATTGCCATTGTTGGGAGACCTGTGTAAGTGTATTGTGGCCGTGCCGTCCCAGCTTGACAGCTGGGCTGTGGCTCATGTGCTTGCTCAGTCATGTCAGTGATGTGTATGCGAAATTGCTATGTGCCGTGTTGCTTTGACATGTGTCCTCTGCCATTTAACCCAGGCGGAGACCGAACATTGACCGCCCATACCAATTGCTGGCGGACATGGACGATACAGAGGTAATCAGGAAGTTTCGGCTGGACAGGCCAACTCTGCATCGACTGTGTGCCATGTTAGAGCCCCATCTCCGTCCCCGCAGGGTGTATCCGACTGCTGTCACCCCCACGGCTAAGGTGATGGCCGCCATGCATTTCTTCGCCACTGGGTCATTCCAGCACACAGTGGGCAGTGGAGGAGGGATGTCCCAGCCCATGTTCAGCAAGGTGCTGAGGGATGTACTGGCAGCCATGATGCTGTACCGGAACAGGTACATCAGATTCCCCAGGGCTCGTGAATTGGCGGCAGTGAAGGGTGCATTCTATGCCCTTGGCAGAATCCCACACGTCGTGGGAGCCATTGACTGCACTCATGTTGGTCTTGTTCCACCACAGGCCACTGAGCACCTGTACCGCAACAGGAAGCACACGCACTCCCTGAATGTGCAAGTGGTGTGCCTTGCGGACATGGTGATCACCCACGTGTGTGCCAAGTTTCCAGGCTCGGCCCATGACGCACACATAATGCGCAACAGCATCTTGCCACGACTGATGGCCAATCTGCAACAGGATCGTGCCTGTATTGTCGGTGAGTATGTGGAGTGGTGTAGCGTGCTGGTTGTGCGATGCTGTCCCCTGTCCAGTTGGAATTGCAACGGTTCTCTGTGTCCCTCACACCCAGGTGACTCTGCGTATCCGAATGGGGCATGGCTGCTCAGTCCATTGAGGAATCCTCGCACCCCAGCAGACGATCGATACAATGAGGCACATGGGAGGACCAGACGTGTGGTCGAGCGTACCTTTGGCCTCCTCAAGTCCAGGTTCAGGTGCCTGGACCGCACCGGGGGTGCACTGGCGTACTCCCCACAGAAGGTGTGCCAGATAGTGGTGGCGTGCTGCATGCTGCACAATCTGGCCATTCGGAAGCAGATCCCCCTCATTGTGGATGACGGAGATCAACCAGGGCCCCAGCCCGCAGACCAGGACAGCTCGAGTGAGGTGGACAGCGGAGAGGAGGAAGCTGGGAATGTGCGCCAGCAGCTCATCGCCCGCTACTTCACTTGACGGTGAGTGTCCATGTACGACGGATGATGTGTCTGTATCTGTGCAGGTGTGTGTGTGCTGTGTCAGGGTGGCCGTATGTTCACTGCGTGCAGTGTGTCAACGCTCCATGGCCAGGGTAGTATGCCACTGTTGGTGACTGTGGCATTGTGCCCTATTGTTCTGTGCGATGTGTGTACATTGCTTGTAGTTGTTGACATGTACTGTGTGATGGGTGTGTGACACACTCATTGAATGTGCTCCTGTTCTGTCTCCCACCCCTAGGTCCCTACAGGCCCTCCGGATTCCATTGCCATGCCACGCATCAGGTGCCTTTCCGCCCAAGGTGGCCGTTGTATTCCGTACAAATAAAACACAGGGCACAAACAGCAGTTAGTGAATAAGGTGCATTTATTACAAACTGTGACATGTGATTGTGTGTAAGGTGATAACAAAAGTGGTGCGTGCAGTGACAATGAGCTGTCGGTCATGGCTGCGTGATGATCAGGGTGTACCCACTGGTTCTATGTCCATAGTCCAACACACACATGCCATCCAGATGGCTGTGTGGAGTGGGATCGTAGAGCAAGTCAATGCAGTGGCTGGTCAAGGAAGGCTGGCGGAAGGCTGGCTGGCTGCCTCACTTGCGACTGGAGCGTGTGAAGTCCTCCCGGGAGATCTGTTTCCTCTTCGGACAGCCCCTTCCACGTTTGGGAGGGGGTGTGTGGTGGCGACCTGCTGGTGGTGGGTGAGGTGTGCTCACTGGCTGTGGATGCAGGGGAAGTGGACACTGCTGCCCGAGCCTGCGCCTCTAGCAGGTGGTGGCGGAGGTGGTGTTGCTGGCCTTGCCTGTGACCCCACCGCCACCACCAGCTGGCCCATGAGGTCCACGAGTTGGTCCATACGGGACACGAATTGGCCCATATGGGCGTCCATGGACCTCAGCACCCCCAGCACCTCCCGCGTGTCAGTAGCAGACCTGGCCCATTGTCCTTGGGCCTCTTCATAGGCCCCAAGGACTCTGGCCATTTGAGGCAGGGCATGGCTCCCAGGGGAGGCTGGCGTTTCCCTGACCCTGCTCCTCCTACCAGTCCTGCTGCCACCGGCCTGCCCACTAGCCACATTGCACACCACGGTCCTCGCTGTGGCTCCCAGGGTGGATCCAGTCGGCCGGGCCACCACCTGCGCTGGGGCTGGTGCCAGCGAAGACGTGGTGGTGGTGGAGGCGGTGGTGGTCGGTGCGGCGATGGTGGCGGTTGCGGCAGTGGTAGTGGCCGCAATGACCGTGGGTGTGGCCGCAACGACAGTGGCAGCAGGGGACTGGGACTGTTCAGCATCCCTGGATGATGGGTTGGTGGGTAGGAGGGGTCCTGGGGAGCGGCTGGGCCCTGCCACGCCAGATGGGCCAGCTTGGTGGTCCGTGTCCGAAGAGGAGGACAGATCCTCCAGATCCGTGTGTCCTCGTTGGGGGCTTGTAGGCTGGCTGTGCTGGCTGCTGTCTCCATCCCCAGCATCCAGCAGTTCGTCACCTGTGGAGAGAATGAGATTTGTTATTGTGTTGCACCTGGCGAAGTATGTATTACTCGTCTGACATTGGCAGTTCGTGCAATCTCGTACATGGGTTTCCCGGAGGCGAGTGTGTGGCTGTGGCATCTGTAGTTGTGTGTGCTAGGCAATGGGACTGTGTGCTGTGCACATGTGGCATGGGACGGATTGGCCATGCCGATGGGTGTGTTGCTGTGCCCCTACTCATTGTGACTCTGGTGTATGCGGGCTCCTGGCCCATCCTGGGTCTGGTTTGTACTTTGCTTTTGGAGTTCATATGGAACGCTTAGGAACGCATATGGCAACATGGGGGCCATGCCCCAGATTCGCATTTGGGAGGGGATATGCTTTTGGGGTTCAAATGGAACGCTTAGGAACGCATATGGCAACATGGGGGCCATGCCCCAGATTCGCATTTGGGAGGGGATATGCTTTTGGGGTACATGCTGTGAGCCATGGGTGCCGAACGTGACATGTGTTGTGGCAGCATGACAGTGCATGGTCTGAGGTGTGTGCATGCCTGACATGCCCTGCATATTTGCTGTCTGTTGTGGTTACTGGACATGGCATTGGACGCATCGTTATGAGTGAGTGATAGTTGTGTGCCAGCCAACGTATTGCAGTTGTCCCATCTCCTTGGTGTGCGTGCTGCCCTGTGCCATGTGCATCACTGCAGTGCTCGGGGGTGTGGCCCATGTTGTGTGTTGTTGCTCACAGTGTGTCGTGCGCTTAATTGACTTCTGGCACATGGTTGGTCATGGGCATGTATCTTAGCGTGACTGCTGTATGTGTGGCAGCTGTGCGGATGACATGCCTTTCATGAGACTGGGGCTGACGGATGGGATGGATGGTATGTTGTATGTGCATGGTGTGTCTGTGTGTTTGATGGGTTCAGTGGTGTTCGTGTGCATTTATGTTGTTCCGCTCTGTTGCGTCTAGTGTTGTTTGTCTTACATAGGCGTAGTTGTGGGGTGTGGGGTTGACAGGCAGTGGGGGCTACATGGACAGGACTTCAATGGTGTTTCGGTTGTGTGTGATGAGTTGCACAGTGGCTGCCGTGTGGGACTATATTCAGTGTGGCTTGTGCATGCAGACGTGGCTCCTTGGGTGTTGCTATGTCTGTGATGGGTCATGTGGGGTGTGAGTCTGTTGTTCATGTCCGTGTGCACATTGTTCACTTGTTCGTGACGGTGGGCGGTGCTGCGTGTTCGTCTGCTACGTGACATGTCCCATGTGTTGGTGGTGTTATGGTCCTCATGCCTCCAGTAATCCAGCCCTGTCCAGTTTCCCACCTGCAAGTTGTTCGTGCGTGCACTGTACTGGATGCCACATGGCTCTAAGCGGGGGTGCTCCATGTTGCAGGTCTGTGGGGGTGGGGGTGTAGTGGGTCGTGGGGGTGGCTGTACACCCACTGACACCGATTGCTGTGGACCGTGATGTCTGCCTTTCGGCTGTCGTTGTGCACTGCGGTGGCTGACACGTGGCTGTGGGGTGTGGGGGATGCTCCTCCTTGCTGTGCTGTGGGACTGGGGCCTGGTGTGTGTTGTACTTGGGCTGTCCACCGTCCCACCCACTGCACTTTGTGTTCCTGCCACTTACCTGTTACTTGTCGGTTAGTGCAGCTGTGGCGGACACATGGGTGTGGTGGGTGCTCGTTGTGGCGCTTCTGGCATATTTGGGGACCTGTTGGTGGTTACGTGGCTGGCTTAGTGTACACATGTCCCCACGCATCTTACAGTTGTTCGGTTTGGGCTGTGTGTGGTAGTGTCTGTTGCATGTGTGTGTGATGTGTTGTGTATTGTGTGCTGGACATGGGGGTGTTTGTCCCTGGGAGCTGTGGCATGGTAGTTGCGCATGTGAGTACATAGCGGTGTGCTGGTATACATTAGTTTGTACTTACCAGCCTCCACTCCCCTGCTAATCCGGCGAGGATCTCCGGATGGATTACGACTCGCACCTTCTCCTCCCACGCTTTGAAGGTCTTAAAGAGCGCGGGATTCCTCCGCCAGTGACGGCAGCCAGCTCTCTGTTTTTGCCCTCCTTCTTCTTGACCAGGCTCTTTACGTCATTCCAACGTTTGTTTATCTCGACTCTGTTCCTGGGCAGGGTCCCGACTGCATTGACCTGGTCTACGATCCGGTTCCACATTCTGTTTCTGGTGGCTAGTGGTGTGTGCTGGACCATGTTCCCATAGATTTGTGGGTACACCTTGATGATCTCGTCGACCATGACCGTCAGCTCCATGGGCGTGAACTTGGGCATCCTTTGTGGTGCCATGGTGTTTGTGGTGCTGGTGCGGTGTGTGTTGTGTAATGTGCAGGGGTTTGTGGTGCCGGTGTTTGGTGGTGGTGGTGGTGGTGGTGGTGGTTGTGATGTGTGCGTTTCTGTGGTGTGCTGCTGTCCTTGCTGTGTCACTGTGTCCTCTCCTCTCCTCTCTGGTTTGCAATGTAGCAAGGGGTTGTGGTCTGTGGGAGTGCTGCTTTTGTACTCACCTATGTGGGTGTGTCCTCATGGTCTGTTGTTTTCAGGTGTGTTGTGTCTGGGGTTCTGGCCTTTGTATTTTTTGTTTGTCCGGGGGGTGTTTTCGGGATGTGTACTGTGCTTGTGTATTTGTGTGTGCCTTGCTGTGTGGACTTATTGGCCATGTTGTGTGCTATTGGTTTTGTGTGCGGATGGTTTCTGTGCAGGTACGTTGGCGCCATGGCTTCTGCCGTGTCGATTCTCATCGGCGTTGTTTGCGCTGGCGGGCGGTATATTTGTTGTTTATCCGCGCTCATGGCGGTGCGATCGTAATTTCACGTGCGGTGTGTCGGCCGTGTGGGCGGGCGGTTTTGTGTTGTCGTGCGTGTTTCCGTCCGTGGCGGGCGGTTTGACTCCGACTCGGACGATGGCGGGCGGTATTTTGTGTGATTTTTCCGCCGATGGCGGTTTTCGGTTTGTGTACTCATAATGGCGTGGTCGGTGTTCAGGCGGTGTGTGCGGGCGGATTTTTGCCGCTTCCATGCCTGGCGGATTTATTTACGCCGGGTATCGTAATGGGCCCCTTAGATATTAATTTTAAATTTTTAGAAATTAGAAATTAATTTAAAAAATGAAATTTATATTAAAAGTGTAAAATATATGTTTTTTTAGGAGCGGGATGTTGGGTTATTAGGGGATAAGGGTGGGGAGTAATTTAAAAATATTAGTGCAAATTTATATTTAAATAGAAAATTTATAGAAATTCGAAATTAATTTAAAAAACGAAATTTATATTAAAAATGTAAAATATATGTTTTCTTTTAGTAGTGAGATGTTGGGTTATTAGGGTATAAGGGTGGGAAGTATTTAAAAAATATTAGTGTAAATTTAGATATTAATATAAAAATTTTAGAAATTCGAAATTAATTAAAAAAACCAAATTTATATTAAATATGTAAAATATATGTTTTCTTTTAGGAGCGGGATGTTGGGTTATTAGGGGATAAGGGTGGGGAGTATATAAAAAATATTAGTTTAAATTTAGATATTAATTAAAAAAATTAGAAATTCGAAATTAATTTAAAAAACGAAATTTATATTAAAAATTTAAAATATATTTTTTATTTTAGTAGTGGGATGTTGGGTCATTAGGGGATAAGGGTGTGGAGTATTTTAAAGATATAGTGTAAATTTAGATATGAATTTAAAATTTTTAGAAATTAGAAAATAATTTAAAAAACGAAATTTATATTAAAAAGTTAAAATATATGTTTTGTTTTAGGAGGGGATGTTTCTTTATTAGGGATAAGGGTGGGAAGTGTTATTTAAATAATATTTTAAAAATATTTATTAAGTAGAAATTTAAAAAATTGCAAATAATTAGAAGAAATAAAGTAATTTATAAATATAAATAGTAAGTTGTTTTTAGTACTGGGATGTTGCGTTATTAGGGGAAAATGGTAAAGTTGTTAATATTGTAAAACATATATATTTAGGGGTCGATTCCGATTCGGGCCGGAAATTTCTCCGACCGAGCCGGACCCGGAGAGATTTCCGACCGAATCGGACCCGTGCAGTCCGACCGAACGAGTACGATGCGTCCGTATGTTATCGGACTCGAGTCGGTCGGACTCCCATTGATGTCAATGGGAGCCGGTCGCATAACGCAGTACGTGGGCTCCCATTGACTCAATGGGTGCGAGTCGGACAAGGGCGCCCTACAGCGGGTACGCGGCGAGCGGTTCGCGCCGTACACGCACAGGTAGAGGGGCCCCATGGGTCCCCCTGTGTGCGACTCGCGCGGCTACGCGTACATGGGGGTCCGACACGGACCCCCAAAGTACGGCTCCGACAGCTCTTACGAGCCGGAGTGCGCGGCTCGGTCGGACTGCTCACGGCGCGCATCGTACTTACCCGGCCGGGAAACGTCTCCATTGCGCGGTGCGAGTCGAGTCCGAGCGAGTCGGTTGGAGCGGTTCGAGCCGGGAGCGAGTCGGTCGGAGCGGTCGGGACGCCCGGACGAGTCGGTCGGCGATTTCGCATCGTACTCGCTCGGCCGGACCCGCGTACGGTTCGGTCGGGAAACAGGGCTCCGAATCGGATCCGGTAAAGCCGAATCCGATTCGGAGCCCTACCGGCCGAGATCGGAATCGGCCCCTAAGTGTCCAGCGTGTTCTTGACTTCATAATTACTGTAGTGGGAATAGTAATTTTTATGTGTTTAATGTCTAGCATATTCCCTGACTTAATTTTTACTGGAGTGGGAATAGTAATTTTATATGTTTAGGGGCCGATTCCGATCTCGGTCGGAGGCGGACCCAATACCATTCGGTCGGGAAAAAAGCCATGCGAAAGCCTGTTTCCCGACCGAACCGTACGCTGGAGTCCGGCCGAGCGAGTACGATGCGAGTCGCCGACCGACTCGTCCGGGCGTCCCGACAACTCCGACCGACTCGCTCGGACTCGAACCGCTCCGACCGACTCGCTCGGACCCGATTCGCACCGCGCAATGGAGACGTTTTCCGGCCGGGTAAGTACGATGCGCACCTCGACCGCTCCGACCGACTCGCGCCGTCCGACTCGAACTCGCTGTCGGAGCCGTACTTTGGGGGTCCGTGTCGGACCCCCTGCACGCGTACCCGTGCGAGGCGCACACAGGGGGACCCAAGGGTCCCCCTACCTGTGCGTGTACGCCGCGGGCGCTTCGCGGCGTACTCGCTGTAGGGGCGCCCTTGTCCGCCTCGCACCCATTGAGGCAATGGGAGCCCGCGTACGCGTTGTACGACCGGCTCCCATTGACTTCAATGGGAGTCCGACCCGACTCGTGTCCGATAACATACGGACGCATCGTACTCGTTCGGTCGGACTGCACGGGTCCGATTCGGTCGGAAATCTCTCCGGGTCCGGCTCGGTCGGAGAAATTTCCGGCCCGAATCGGAATCGACCCCTTAGTGTCCAGCACCTTCCCTGAGTTAATATTTACTGGAGTGGGAATAGTAATTTATATATGTTTAATGTCCAGCACCTTCCTTGAGTTAATACTTACTGGAGTGGGAATAGTAATTTATATATGTTTAATGTCCAGCACCTTCCCTGACTTAATTTTTACTGGAGTGGGAATAGTAATTTTATATGTTTAGTGTCCAGCACCTTCCCTGAGTTAATATTTACTGAAGTGGGAATAGTAATTTTATATGTTTAGTGTCCAGCACCTTCCCTGAGTTAATATTTACTGGAGTGGGAATAGTAATTTATATATGTTTAATGTCCAGCACCTTCCTTGAGTTAATACTTACTGGAGTGGGAATAGTAATGTATATATGTTTAATGTCCAGCACCTTCCCTGACTTAATTTTTACTGAAGTGGGAATAGTAATTTTATATGTTTAGTGTCCAGCATATTCCCTGACTTAATTTTTGACTTGAGTGGGAATAGTAATTTTATATGTTTAGTGTCCAGCACCTTCCCTGAGTTAATATTTACTGGAGTGGGAATAGTAATTTATATATGTTTAATGTCCAGCACCTTCCTTGAGTTAATACTTGCTGGAGTGGGAATAGTAATTTATATATGTTTAATGTCCAGCACCTTCCCTGACTTAATTTTGACTGAAGTGGGAATAGTAATTTTATATGTTTAGTGTCCAGCACCTTCCCTGAGTTAATATTTACTGGAGTGGGAATAGTAATTTATATATGTTTAATGTCCAGCACCTTCCTTGAGTTAATACTTACTGGAGTGGGAATAGTAATTTATATATGTTTAATGTCCAGCACCTTCCCTGACTTAATTTTGAATGAAGTGGGAATAGTAATTTTATATGTTTAGTGTCCAGCATATTCCCTGACTTAATTTTGACTGGAGTGGGAATAGTAATTTTATATGTTATGGGGCCGATTCCGATTCCGGACAAAAATCTCTCCGACCGAGCCGGACCCGGAGAGATTTCCGACCGAATCGGACCCGTGCAGCCCGACCGAACGAGTACGATGCGCACGTATGCCATCGGACTCGAGTCGGTCGGACTCCCATTGAAGTCAATGGGAGCCGGTCGTACAACGCGTACGCGGGCTCCCATTGACTCAATGGGTGCGAGTCGGACAAGGGCGCCCCCTACAGCGTGTACGCGTCGAACCGACTCCGCGCCGTACACGCACAGGTAGGGGACCCATGGGTCCCCCCTGTGTGCGACTTCGCGCGGCTACGCGTACAGGGGAGTCCGACACGGACCCCCAAAGTACGGCTCCGACTGCTCTTTCGAGCCGGAGTGCGCGGCTCGGTCGGACTGCTCGCGGCGCGCATCGTACTTACCCGGCCGGGGAACGTCTCCATTGCGCGGTGCGAGTCGAGTCCGAGCGAGTCGGTCGGTGCGGTTAGACCCGGGAACGAGTCGGTCGGAGCGGTCGGGACGCCCGGACGAGTCGGTCGGCGATTTCGCATCGTACTCGCTCGCCCGGACGCGCGTACGAATCGGTCGGGAAATAGGGCTCCGAATCGGATCCGGTTAAGCCGAATCCGATTCGGAGCCCTACCGGCCGAGATCGGAATCGGCCCCTTAGTGTCCAGCACCTTCCCTGAGTTAATATTTACTGGAGTGGGAATAGTAATTTATATATGTTTAATGTCCAGCACCTTCCTTGAGTTAATACTTACTGGAGTGGGAATAGTAATTTATATATGTTTAATGTCCAGCACCTTCCCTGACTTAATTTTGACTGAAGTGGGAATAGTAATTTTATATGTTTAGTGTCCAGCACCTTCCCTGAGTTAATACTCACTGCAGTGGGAATAGTAATTTATATATGTTTAATGTCCAGCACCTTCCCTGAGTTAATACTGAGAGAAGTGGGAATAGTAATTTATATATGTTTAATGTCCAGCACCTTCCCTGACTTAAATTTTTATTGGAGTGGGAATAGTAATTTTATATGTTTAGTGTCCAGCACCTTCCCTGATTTAATTTTTATTGGAGTGGGAATAGTAATTTTATATGTTTAGTGTCCAGCATCTTCCCTGAATTAATACTTACTGCAGTGGGAATAGTAATTGTTATATGTTTAGTGTGCAGCAACTTCTCTGAATTACTAATTAGTGCAGTGGGAATAGTAATTTTAATTTGTTCAATGTAAAGTAGTTTTTATTATTTAATGTATGCTGTATTGGGAATAGTAAATTATATATGGTTAATGTTTTGTATGTTTTATTACTAAGGGGTCGATTCCGATTCGGCCGGAAATTTCTCCGACCGAGCCGGACCCGGAGAGATTTCCGACCGAATCGGACCCGTGCAGTCCGACCGAACGAGTACGATGCGTCCGTATGTTATCGGACTCGAGTCGGTCGGACTCCCATTGAAGTCAATGGGAGCCGGTCGTACAACGCGTACGCGGGCTCCCATTGACTCAATGGGTGCGAGTCGGACAAGTGCGCCCCCTACAGCGGGTACGCGGCGAAGCGGTCGCGCCCGTACACGCACAGGTAGGGGGACCCATGGGTCCCCCCTGTGTGCGACTCGCGCGGCTACGCGTACAGGAGGTCCGACACGGACCCCCAAAGTACGGCTCCGACAGCTCTTACGAGCCGGACGGCGCGGCTCGGTCGGACTGCTCGCGGCGCGCATCGTACTTACCCGGCCGGGAAACGTCTCCATTGCGCGGTGCGAGTCGAGTCCGAGCGAGTCGGTCGGAGCGGTTCGAGCCGGGAGCGAGTCGGTCGGAGCGGTCGGGATGCCCGGACGAGTCGGTCGGCGATTTCGCATCGTACTCGCTCGGCCGGACCCGCGTACGGTTCGGTCGGGAAACAGGGCTCCGAATCGGATCTGGTACAGCCGAATCCGATTCGGAGCCCTACCGGCCGAGATCGGAATCGGCCCTTAATTTTAAGTGTAGTGGGAAGAGTAAATTATATATTGTTTAAGTTTACCACATTTAATGAATATTGTTTAAATGTATTGGGAATAGTTGGTGATGTTTGTTTATGTAGAAATATATTTTTATAATTATTTATAATTAATATTATAAATATTTATATAACAAATATGTTATTTGATGTGTATTTATTTATTTTATATAAAGAGTTGTAGGAAACTTACTGTATGTGTTTTTATATGTGAAGGAATATAAATGTATTTTATTATGTGTAGTGAAAATGAATTTGTCTTGTGTAAGTGATGTATAGTTTATTATTTTCTAGTAAAAAAACAAATGTTAATTAAAAAGGTATATTTATCAAATTAATATATTTAAGTAAAATATTTAATTATAAGATATACATATAAAAATAAATTAGACTTTTTTTATTTTCAATTTTTTTTATTTTTGTATAAGTAGATAGAAAGAGAAACAATTTTTTTATTTATTTATACAATGCAATAGACATTATTAAATATACATAACATTTGTAAATTTTTATTGAAGGAACATAAATTATTTTACATACATTTATTCGTTAATAGAATTTTTTAAGGGAAAAAAAATGTTATGTCATTATTTTACAACATTTGTAACATTGTAATATATGTATACAAATTATATAACCATTTTTGGTATATATATACAGAAAGTAAAGCATTGTATGTTTATTTATTATTTAATATTGTAACATTATAATGTAGTAAATATTGTTTATCATTTACAAATAATTAGCACTTTATTACATGTAAATATATTTTTAATTAATATTATTAGTATATAAAATATTAATAATATTAATTATCACATTGTTGTAATTAATGAAAATCTATTTTTAAACAGGTAAGTTTTATTTAACAATTTCACATAATTAATATGTATTTTTTATAATTTTTATCATTATAAAAAAACATATATAATTATAATAATAATAAATATATTTTTATATTAATTATTATTATAACTTTACAAAGTATAATACATTATATAGTAATTTTTAAATATACAGAAAATTGTGTACAACATATACTTGTTATAATGATCTTACACATCTCTTTAAATATAGCCACTTAAAGTCTCCAGCACTGTTATTTCGGAGAGTTGATGGAGTCGCTGCCGGCGGGTAGCGGAAGTGACGATTTTCCAGTTACATGTTTTTAGTGGGGGTTAGGACTTTATATATTGTATTTATAGTTGTTAATATGCTTTTGGTGTGCTGTGTTGCCATGGTTTTGCGAAGATATTGCCGTCAGAGGTGGCGTAGACGACACATCAAATATGTGCACAGTTGTTGCCATAAATTGAGACGCACGTATTAATGGGGTCGTGATCTCGGCGTCAGGGGCAGCTTGCTTGCAGATTCAGCTTTAATCGGCTGACGTTGAGGCACGCCGCTTCTTCACTGTTGAACTGCTGGTTCAGCCCATTGCGCTTGACCGCGAACTGCCAGGCTACGGAAGCTTAAACCGCCAAGACGATGACGCTGAACACGACCACCCATTATGAGTAATATCAAACGAAAATCGCGCCATCGGGCGGAAATCACACAGTCGTACGCTATCGTTCGGAGTCGAGTCAATTTACCGCCACGGACGGAAACACGCCATCTACAAAACGGGCCAAGACACGCAAGTCGGTTACATCGCTTATCGCGGAGTTCACGATCGCACGCCATGCCGCCAGGAAAAACAACAAATATCACGCCGCCAGAACGCCGGAGCACGACACAGCAGTAGCCATGGCTGCCACGTACAGAACACCAAGATATCGTACCAATAGCGTCACAACACATAAGGCGGCACAAATAATAAATAGCCAGCTAGCCAGTACACATCCAAAACACTTCCTCGACAAACAAAATACAACCAGAATACGTAACACACTCCGAAAGGGTCAGATACCATGGTGACACACCCACATAGGTGAGCATATACTTCCACAGACACACCTCGTTGACAAAACCAGAGAGGAGAGGACACAGTGACATTGTCATTCATATTAGAAACGCATTAATATCACGGCCACACCGTCAATAAATCCCCGCAGCATACAAATAGGTCACAATAATGCGCACTTCAATACAAACAATACGAAGGTCATTAAAGGATATTCAGAGCCGACGGTCAATGGTCGATCTGAGAACATCAAGGTAAATCTTCCAGTCATGGCCACCGTGGAATGACGGTGACCAGGAACACGCATCACTTTCCGCCCAGAATAGAGTCAGATAAACAAACGCTGGGAATGACGAGTTATTCGGTCAAGATTATGGCAAACAGGCTACGTCGTCACCAGGAATCCCGCTTACATTCGCCGGGAGGATGCGCGAGTCGTAATACATCCGACGCCGCCGATTAGCAGGGGAGTGATGCCGCAGGGTACAAACTACTGTATACCAGCTATCAATCGCTGTGGCTCACATGCGTTGTTCAGCTGCGCCACTTGTGAGCAAACACTTCATGTCCGCTATCATAAGGGTCAACACATTGGCCACACACATGCAAATACCCGCCATCGCTTCACAGCTTCAAATCGGTCACACGATTTGGGGACATGTAAAGCATTAGTTTACCGTCAAAATTCAAACAGCCATTCCATAGCAACAGGCGGCAGAACACAGCGCAGCGGGTGGACGGTGGATAGCCTGTGCAGCTACACACTGTTGGCGTTAAAGAGGAAAGACGTCCCCACACCACAAAGCCACAGCCATCGTCACCCACATCGCGCCACGTGTCATGGGCGTCATTCCCATCACCGCTGGCCCTCACCCCCATCTGCACCGCACATGTGGCATCCAGCTGGCACGACACACTTGCAGGTGGGAACTGACAGGGCTGGATTGTTGCTGAAAGAATGTCACCAACATTGCTGGGACATGTCAGTACCCAATACGCAGCTGTCGCTTCATCGGTCATAACAAGCGAATAATACGACATGACATATGAACAACAGACTCAATAATCACAGCGACTCCATCATTGCACATAGCAACACTAAGGAGCCATCGCTGGCCACACTGAACAGGCCCCACACGCAGCCATTGTGCAACTCACAGGCCAACAAACACATTGAAGTCCTGTCCAGGTTCCCACTGCTCCGTCAACCTCAATCCACGTTTTATGTAAGACAAAATTGACAGATCGCAACAGAGCGAATGCACACGAACAATACTGAATTATCAAACACACAGATACTACCATGCACAAACATAACATCCATACCCCACCGCCAGCCTCAGCATGTCATCAAGAGCCACATATAGCAGTCACGCTTAAAGATTACATGTCGCCAGAAGTCACTGCGCACTGTGAGCAACAACACACAACGCCATATTCCTCTCTCAGCAATGCAGTGATGCACATTTAAGCACACTGTAGATGGATATCGGGTAACATGCTAGGCTGGCACATAACTTATCACCACCATGAACGAGCGCGCCCAAAACACAGCGTCATGCGCGCGGGATGTCGTACGCACACACTGCACCCAGCGTCACGCGGCAATTACGTATTACGCATGAATTGGGGCATGCCATATTTAAGCCGCCCATTGAACTCAAAAGATCCTCCAAATGCTAATTAGCATGGCCTCAGCAATACGCGTTTTGCTGGTTTCCATTTGAACCCAAAAGCATCCCCCAGTCGCACTAGCCAAGGCGCCGCGCCGTCTTGACCAGCATATCCCCTCTAAAGTAATAGCATGGCTCATGTTGCCATATGCTGTCTGTGAGGTTAGGGGAGCCGCATACCAGAGTCACACGAGGGGCTACTGCTAAACATCTCACGGCACAACTGGGTCCATGTCACAGCGTGCACAAAGCACAGTTGTCTCCAGGCCAAAACAGTCATGACTCAGTTTCCCAGCATGTACGAGATCAGACGACCAGCCACCCATTCAATACATAGCCGCCAGGTGCAACATCGGGTCAACAGTTCAGCCCCACAGGTGATCAATCGCTGGACGCGGGAGACAAACAGTCGCTGGCCGGTCGCGCTTCAGGCCTTCAATCGCACGTGATCTGATTCTCTCGACACGATCAATAGCCCGCCCATTCCGCAGCAAATTGCGACTTCTCCTACTCAATAAACCCATTCAGTGACGCTGAACAGTCCCAGTTCCCGCTGGAATGCGTGTCATTAATTCACGTCATTGAAAATATCATCGCCAAGAATCGCCACATCACTCAGTTCCGCCCAGTGTCGTTTCGGAGCCACGCAGTGACCGCGGTGCAATGGTTGGCGCTGCGCCGCGGCAGCATTGGTAGGAGTGGTGGGTCAGGGGAAACGCCAGCTCACCTTCAAATGGCCAGAGCCCCAGTCTATGAAGAGTCTGGCGATTGCCAGGTTCGTTACCGACACGCGGAAGGTGCCGGGGTGCTGAGGTGTCCATGGATTCATATACACACATGTGGGCTGGTGGTGGCGGTAGTCACAGGTAAGGCTCCCACATAGCACACCACAGTCACCAACAAAGTACATTATCTCTGGCCATGGAGTTGACATTGATTTGCGTGAACATAGACGGTGCCACCTCAGCATGAAGAGACACATCATCCAGGTCGCAGTACCACGTCGTGTAAAGTAGCGGGCTTAGGCTACATCTCCAGCTCTCCTTCTGCTACCTACTGAAGGCACCTCTGGTCTGCATAGCTCCTGTTGATTGCCATCCACACGGATCTGCAGCATGCAGCACATCACCATTCTGCACGCCAGAGCAGCCAGCGTGTTCAGGCAGCCTGACTCGAGGAGGCCAGCGTACGCCGTAATAATGCCTGTTGTATCGAGTCGCCAGCAGGGACTAATGGACCGAGTACATGCCTCATTCGACGTTCATATCAGTCGCGTGAGATCACAGTATAAATCGCTGCACTCAACTGGACAGGATACCAAGGTCGCCATAGTCACTACAGCGTACCACGACACCGACAGTCGCGGCAAGATAAAGGCTGTTGCGCATATGCGTAAACGTCATACGGCGCCCAAACCAAGGGACACACGCGGCAACAATATAAACCAAGAAGCGCACACTTGCACATTCAGGCGCGCAGCCCTGCTTGCGGCACAGGCAGCTCGTGGTTCGCAGGAACAAACATGGTGCTCGCATAGCTCCCACGACGGTGGGGATTCTGGCCAGCGGGCAGAGAATGGCCGCCATTCTGCCACTCACTTAGCCTGGGGAATCTGATGTACTAAACTGGCAGTATCAGGCTGCGAGTACACCAGTCTTTGAAGGTTGGTTACGGTCAGATTATCTTCCACCGCCCACGCGCTGGAATGACCCAGTATGTAAATGCATGAGGCCATTTTGTACGGGTGACAGCAGTCGATATATCAGCGGGGAGGAGATAAACTCCAACATAATAGTCGCATGTAGAGCTGGGTGTTCAGTCCAGTCGGAATCCCTGCCATCTCCCGTAGTCGCCCATGTCCGCCAGCACAGGTGGCGCCAATGCCTGCGCCGCCTCAGTAGACATGTCAAAAGAAATCATGCTGGTCATAAGGTTTTCGAAGATAAATGTTATCACTGACATGAACGATGTGCTATTCACAGTTTACAGCCCAGCTGCCGCCGGGACGGGCCACAATATACTACAGGTCCGCAATGGCGCTAAGATACATCACTGCCATGCGCATGCAATACGGGGACGAAGTCTCAATGACTCTGGCGGGCTGCCGAAGACCGACGTACAGTCAGCGTGAAACGCCACGCAGGAACAGAGTGTTCACATGAGACCAGCTTCCAGGCTGATCTTGCTGGCACGCCGGTCAGTGGGATTCCGTGGCACGAGGGGGACGAGACGCAGTAGTCGTGCCACGCACCCTGATGCCAGCATCACGGATCACATCCGAACACGCAGACGGCCGTGCGCTTCGCAGTCCACGTCACAGGCGATTGCATCGCCAGGTGGCAGACGCATATCGGGCATGCGTGCGCATGTCTCCTGTTCAGGATCCACCAGATGGGCGCTGACTTTCGTACTGACCATTGACACAGCATGTCTCCGCGGAAAGGCCTGTGTGTGGGCCGGTGGTTCGAGGCTCGCTGGGCGGGGGCATAGGCGGTCGTCGAGCGATTGCGCATTAGTTGTCACGGTGGCATTCGATCCGTTACCCAGGTTCACCTCCCTATGTCCGATCAGCAGACCACATTGTCGATGTCGTTCCAGGTGCATGTCTTCAATACAGGCTTATCGCTGCTGGCGTTGCTGATGCTAATGACAGTTTCATAATTATAAGACATGGATCATGGAGGGCTCAGGTGCGGTATTACATGATTACAGTCAGTGTTCCCACCGGGAAGCAATACCGCTGGGTGGCATGTCCGATGCAAATGACACGCAACAGGTGCCATTTCTTACATCCGACATGGGGGTAATACGATTGCCAGGGCATGACGTGGCTTCCACACTGTCAATTTCACCGACACGCCGCCTGCTTTCACATGCTCACAGCGCTAGTCAAGATTAGAGAGGGCAAGGAGTGGGCGTGTGGTCCAGGGTATGATGTGGCGTGATTGCCCACTCAGCGGCAGCCCAGTCGGAAACTGCCTGCATGGACTATAAGATCACAAACTTCGCTCTCGACTGTTACTTCCGCGCATTACCTCCAGGCGTGGCTGTGGTTCGCGCCAGGTCGCCCGCCTGTGCTGATGGGTCACACTGCTTCTTGCCTCTTTCGGGAGGCCGGGGCAGGCGACGCCGCTGTGACTTGTCGCAATGGCATGTGGCGTGGTGATGGGCACGGGGATGGCGCGGTGCCAATCGCGCTGTGCTCGTGCCAAAGTGGGTCTCCTCTGCCACTTCCATCTGGACTTTGTGCCATGTTCTATTGCTCGGCGTGATGACAGAGGAGGCTGCTGAGAGATCTTCACATGCCTTCCACGTCCTCGCGCCTGCTGTGCCATGTTGGGGTTACCTGTCGAGCCAGCTGTGAAACGGAGGCGGCTATTTCACGCAGCCTGTGCCAGCACACACGTACTCTCTCGACAGGTGTCCTCCTCACAATGCCCAGGAAGCTGCAGTGCATTGTTCATTATCTCCTCCCAACACGGCTGGCCTAACTCATGCAAAGATCTCACCGGGTCGCACACTCATCTGACTGACTCGTCATCTTCCATGCAAAGGCGCTGACCAATACCAGTGGACTGACATGGTCATAACACGTCGCCATACTCTCATCGTACTTCGTGAAATGATCGCTGAGCACAGCTTTGGAATTATATTGAATCTTCAATCCTTTCTGTGATGCAGTATAGTGACAGCTCATTACAGCGGAATGTATGCTGAGATATACTGAGCATGATAACAAATGGGATAGGTGTGGGGTTACATCTGCTTGCCAAGGCTGCCAATGCCATTTGCACGCACGTGAGCCGCGCCAGACGTATACATATATCATAAGCAATAGTCCACCAGTTCATGCGCCGCGCACGCCAGCGCAGGAAACAGCATGTGCTGTTACGTTGCCGCAGTGACCTGCAGTGGTTACCGACATAAACAGCAACAATGGGGTCGCAGTTACAGTCCATGCAAATCATTCGGTGGGGGCGTACCACAGACTCCAGGTTATCCATCGAGCCGCGTGTCCATGCGCTTGATCCATGTCGTACACTTGTTCTGGTGCGATAAGAGCCCATGCCACTTTCACGATGCATGCGGTGTTTCCTGATGATGGGGAATACATGTCCCCAACAGACCGGACATCATGTTATTACATGGAAATGCTGGATGGTGTGGTAGCTGTCGGTCATGGCTGTTGTGGTGGTGACTGTTAAAGGAAGCCGAGCATGGGCGGATTATATCACTGGGAACTCCGCGCTGTGGTCCCATCGAGGCCGCCAGGTATGCGATGTCGTCCAGCAGGGCTTCCATAAACATTGGTGGTGGCTAGTTTGCCAGCCATTTGCTGTCGGGTGTTGTTCGTGAGTCTGAGGACATGACAAGCTGGCAGCCCCTTCGATGACAGCATTTCAAAAATAAGGTGATGTGTTGGGCTCACACCATGCCTCAGCCTGCAGGCGCCCAGAGGGAGTAGTGGTAGAGGTCACATGGTCGTTAAGAGGCATATCTCGACGGATGCTGGTAGGGGACTACGTGAAGATCGGTATGACGCAGCTGAACAATGATGCGGTAGTCGCCGGCAACTTCACTCAGCAGGACAGAAGTATCCCGTCGCTTGAGCTGCTCGGGCGTAGTTGCAGTAGTGCTGCGGCCAGCCACGCCGCAGCGGCCCGGCAGTGCTGCTCTGCCAGTCCACGTGCACGCTCCGGGCTGCTGTGAGCCTGTGTAGTCGTGGGAGACAGACTTCCGTGTTCTGCTTCGGTCTCTGTCTGGAGTGGACACGCCAGCAGCCGCCAGAGGTCAGTGCTGTGTGACTCCTTCATTGGTCTCTGCATGTGGTCTGGTTGGGGAAGTGTTTCTGTGTGCTTCAGAGCACCTGCAGCCCGGCCGGTGCCAGGCTGGTCTACGGGGACGTTGGACCATCGGCTTTCGTCGAGGGGCCAGGGTCGCGTCAGCTGAAGGTCACCAGCGCCGCTCCGCTCTCCTCAGCGCAGGCGCCTTCCGCGGCCTGTTTCTAAGGTCACCTGCCGCGGAACCGGTGCTATGTTCGCCATGCGTCCTGTTCCGCAGGGGCGGCTACTCGGCGCTCTCGAAGAAGGCCCTGCTCTCGCGTTAAATGCCGCTGTGTGCCACGCCTCATTGCCGTTACTGACTGGGGCGAGTCCCGTAGTCGCGCACGCCACCGACATAGTGCGTCGCCGTTTCGTGCGGCTGCCAGTGCTGTCCGCATCACGCTGTTCGTATCGGGCCCGTTCACGCAGCCAGCGTGCTCGGGGCGGGGCTGATGTGCGTCTGGTTGTGTCCTCAGGCAGACGCATATGTCTTCAGTGCCAGCGCATGTAGGCTAGCATTGATCGTTTGTCGTGACGGGGTGGTTGGCCTTAAGTCCCAGTGGTGTGTACACAAAATTCTGCGATGTCATGAGTTTGGTCTGCGTGGTGATACGCATGGTGACGTGCAGTGTGCACGTCAGCTGGCGGGGTTCGCCTGCAGTGTGCTGTTTCGCACTTGCTGTGTGTGTCACCAGCCTCTCACGCTGCGCTCCTGGTGGTGCATCGTTAGAAGAGGCCAACAGTGCCGGGTGCCGCCCGTTGTCCGTGCCTCTGGCGTCCGTGTTCGCCCCACGTGCGGCATCTCCAGCCGGGAGCCGCTTGTGCCTGCGTGTACGAGCCAGCCGGGACGGTGTGTGTCAGCAGCAAGCCGCCGTTAAAAGCGGCTTGATTATGATCGTTGGCTGCGGCGGTAGCGCCGCATTGCATTGGGCGACGTGATTGCCGCGTCGGGCGGCACCGGTGGCTCTGTACGCTGTGCCATGCCGTGCTTCCGCCCCGCCATCGCACGGGGCCCCAGCCTGTTAAACCAATACATATCACAGCCTTCTTTAGCCTTGCCTGAGCGCTTTTGACATTTTGTATCGCCGGCCTGAGGCTAATGCAATCTGGGACTGAACGACGGATTCCAGCTAGGACGCTCGCCTGCCTCTAGCTTCAACTGCAATGCACAACGACATAGACGAGCGACCACCTCCATTTTGGAATACATTTCACAGCCACGCAGTCCAGTAGCTAACTGAGGCAGGGGAATGCTTAAACACCGTGCCTGATAGCAGCATTTTGCCACCATCATTCATCTGTAAATATATATTTTGTTCTAAGAAAATATATATATGACAAATAAAGTAATATTTAGAAAGGAAAATATAAATATTAATATATGTGTGTAGTTTATGTTTTATGAACTAAAAATTCTTATAATATCCTTGTTTTATGTGTTTTTATTATTAGGACAGGTCTAGCTCCCAGGTATAAGTATAGGTTCCGACTTTGCAGTAGCCTCAAACATTTCTTGTTTGTCTAGTTGACTCTGTGACATATTTGCTGGGCTGGTAGATTGTTCCATCCGTACCTCTGATAGGTTTCTGTTCTTTGCAGGAGAGAGCTGTGGTGGTGTTTGCCTGCTTGATTATGCCATCGCCTCAACATACTATACATTTAGCTTGTCTGGCGTACTTAGGTACATGCCCACCAAGGAATGTGAATTTGTGTCAGTCTTCTATGCCCGCGCAATCTTCCCACCCAGGTGTTCAAAGTAGTTCTGCAGTAGGGCTTATTTTTGTCTTCTGCCCTTTTGTAATAGGGCTTATTAGAATACTGTAGTTCTGCTGCCATCTGTTGCTGCTATTAGCTTTGCTTGGTAGGTAAATCTGCAGTACTGGGTACACTTAGGGTCGATTCGATCCTCGGCCAGAGTGTCCAACTGATCGCTTACCGATCCGGAGCCCGAGCTCCTGTGCCGACCACCGCATGCTGGAACGCCACAGAGACGCAATGGCCGACGACGTCCGCGTCTGCCTGCTGCCAACTCGCGATCGGCTGATCGAGCCGACCGCCAGCAGAGAGGTGCCCGCCGGGCGAGCGCCGCCGGCACCGATCGAAATGGCAGACCGCCGAAGAATGCCGAGTCGCGCTTAAACCGCGTCGACCTCTTTCGATGTACAAGACGTCGCACAAATCTAACTCTCTGCAAGAGGCGCCACGCTGCCGCGCACCGCTAGGGGCGCCTTGAAACCGACTCGCATCTACTGAGTCGTGGTTTCGCGCACAAGCAGCCCACCGGCCTCATTGACTGTCGAGCACACGCATCGTACTCGGCTCGGTCAGACTGTATCGGGTCCGACGTCGATTCGGTCCGGCTCGGAATGGGAGAAATCCCGTCCGAATCGAATCGACTTAGGTTGGGATTTTGTAGATGTTCCAGAGCTGGATTGCCATAACCTCAGGTGGATAATTTTTATATAGCATCATGGCTATTTCAAAGTCAATAATATTTTTGAAGGAAAGGCTTTTTATTTGAGTGGAGTATATCAATGTAGGTAGTTTGCTGTTTATTTGGTAGTAGTGCGAGATGAATGGAATATTTGAGTGTTGGTATAATCCATATATTGTGTACAGCTGGTAAAATGGTTTTGGACAGACTTTGAAAGTTCCATCCATCATCCAGGTGTCACATTTCTGTAATTTAAGTAAATTGTTTGCAGTAGCAAACATAATTATCCTTTTTCTGGGCATTTGTTATCAAAAAATAAATGGTTCTTTACTGTGAGTAATGCTTAATTCTGGTGGAATAACTACTTCTGCAAATATTTTAGGGGCAGGTATAGTAGTTGTGGTAGCTTTTTTGTCTGGCAATTGTTCTTTTTAAAGAAGCTATGGACGGTAATTGTCCTGATGCATGTTGGAGGTAATTTTAATAGTTGCTCTTGGGGCACATTACGGCTACCCGGCGAATAATTCCGCCAGGCATGGAAGCCGCAAAATCCGCCCCGCACACACCGCCTGAACACCGACCACGCCATTACGACATACAAACCGAATACCGCCATCGGGCGGAAAAGCACACAAAATACCGCCCGCCAACGTCCGGAAGTCGGAGTCAAACCGCCCGCCACGGACGGAAACACGCACGACAACACAAAACCGCCCGCCTCACGGCCGACACACCGCACGTGAAATTACGATCGCACCGACATGAGAGCGGAAAACCACAAACATACTCGCCCGCCAGCGCAAACAACGCGATGAGAATCGACACGGCAGAAGCCATGGCGCCAACGCACCTGCACAGAAACCATCCGCACACAAAACCAATAGCACACAACATGGCCAACAAGTCCACACAGCAAGGCACGCACAAATACACAAGCACAGTACACATCCCGAAAACACCCCCCGGACAAACAAAAAATACAAAGGCCAGAACCCCAGACACAACACACCTGGAAAACAACAGACCATGAGGACACACCCACATAGGTGAGCACAAAAGCAGCACTCCCACAGACCACAACCCTTGCAACATTGCAAACCAGAGAGGAGAGAGAGGAGAGGACACAGAGCACGCCAGCAAGGACAGCAGCACACCACAGAAACGCACACATCACAACCACCACCACCACCACCACCACCAAACACCGGCACCACAAACTCCTGCACATTACACAACACACACCGCACCAGCACCACAAACACCATGGCACCACAAAGGATGCCCAAGTTCACGCCCATGGAGCTGACGGTCATGGTCGACGAGATCATCAAGGTGTACCCACAAATCTATGGGAACATGGTCCAGCACACACCACTAGCCACCAGAAACAGAATGTGGAACCGGATCGTAGACCAGGTCAATGCAGTCGGGACCCTGCCCAGGAACAGAGCGAGATTAACAAACGTTGGAATGACGTAAAGAGCCTGGTCAAGAAGAAGGAGGGCAAAAACAGAGAGCTGGCTGCCGTCACTGGCGGAGGGAATCCCGCGCTCTTTAAGACCTTCAAAGCGTGGGAGGAGAAGGTGCGAGTCGTAATCCATCCGGAGATCCCCGCCGGATTAGCAGGGGGAGGGAGGCATGGTAAGTACAAACTAATGTATACCAGCACACCGCTATGTACTCACATGCGCAACTACCATGCCATAGCCCTGCGGATAAAATGATTCTCATGTTCGCCGGTCAACAACACAATAATACGCAACAGACACCACCACACATATGTAGCCCACCGAACACTGCAAAGATGCGCAGATCATGTGCCATTGCCAGCCACGCAATCACACAGGTCCCCGGATGGCCGAAGCACCTCCTCCACACACCCATAAAGCCGCCATGTCAACCGACGCGGTCAGGCGGCGACGACAAAGTAACGGTGATTGCCCGGGGCTGGTCAACAATAATAGCCCCAGCCCACAGCACAGCAAAGGAGCCACCACGCAACAGCTTGCACACGACGTTTTAAAAGGCGATCACGACAGCAACGGTGTCAAAATTGACGAATTACAATACCAGACCTGTGGTCATGGTACTCGCTTAGCCATGTGGCATTCAGTGCTGGTAGTACTATTTGCTTGGTAAATTGACAAAACATCAGAGGCAGCGAGACGTAATACGCCGTCACAGCGTCACGGCATCAACATCGCAGTACGGCTATCGTCGTTTAACAAGCGGCAGATTGTTAATTATT
Organism: Calotriton arnoldi; assembly: GCA_963921515.1. Classification (NCBI taxonomy): domain Eukaryota; kingdom Metazoa; phylum Chordata; class Amphibia; order Caudata; family Salamandridae; genus Calotriton; species Calotriton arnoldi. Next base: position 58,973 of record CAWUFW010022213.1, on the reverse strand, counting down.
GGCGAGCTCATCACAGACAGCAATACTTCAAGTGAGTTGTCGCCTGCATGCACAAGCCACACCGGAAGTCATGGTTGCCACTGCAGGTCACACAATAAACAATTATTGAAAATCCTGCCAGGCCCACTGCCTGTCGGGTTCACAGCCACTTCACAATAAACACTGGCACAGAGCAGAAGGAACAATATAAATGCATTATGAAGACCTCAAACACGCTGCATGCACAAATACATAACATCTACAAGTTGTCTCATGAAGGTATATTCACAGCCGCCAATATGCAAACACGCCAGCCCACAATAACATGATGCACGACATAACACCTGGCAGCGACGCACATGGCACAGAGCATCGCACATCAGTGAAAGACGGGACAACTGCACTGGCGGTGGCTGGCACACAACATCATCGAACGATGTCGCCATGTCCATAATCAATGAGACGGCGTCAGAAGTCATGCTCATCGTCGCGCCAGGCCACAACATGCCGTCAGCACCCACAATTTCAAAAGCATTCTCCAATTTAATCTCAAAGATGGCCTCCATGTTACGCTTGCCGCTCCATTGAACCCGTTCTCCAGCAATCCGGCATTTCCATGCTGTCAGGCGCGTTTCTGCGCTCCATTGAACCCCGTTCTCCAAATGCAATTAGCATGGCCTCATAGCCACATATGCTTCCTGAGCGCCCCATTTGAATTTCAAAAGCAAAGTACAAATCAGAGCCCATATCAGAAAGTCACAGCAAGGTCACATTCCGCTGGCATGGCCAATCCAGTTCCATGCCACATGCGCACACAGCTAATACAGTCTCCATTGCCACACATAACTGCTGGAAGGTTAACACACTCTCCGGAATCCATGCGCCAGACGCAATGTCAATGTCGTGACTCCACAACAATATACGCCAGAAGGGTCACAATTGCATTCTCTCCACAAATCTAACTGCTGGACGCCGGGGGATGGAGCACAGCCGCTTCACCGGATTACGATCCGGAGGATACCCGTCTCTCGATCGTCGCGACAAGACTATCCAGCCTCAGAATCTCTCCTACTCACTGAAATTATAGCCGCTGAACATTCGCCGCCATCGTTACACCCATCATTGTGGTTACTAGCCACGTCAAGAATGCCACCAGTTCCCGCGCTATGGTGGTTCCGATTTATCGGATTCACTTGAGCGGAGATCGCGGGTGGCAGGGCTAGTAAGGTACGGCGGCAGAGGATTGGTAGGTGGCCAGCTCCTGGGAGCCATGCCTGGCCTCATGGCCAGCCTATGAAGAGGCCCACACGGGAACCGCCCAGATCACGCGGAGGGTAAGGCGTTGAGGCCCATGGACTTCAGAGCGGGCCAAATCGTTCATGGGACAGCTGGTGCACGCGAAACATGCCGTTGTCATCTTCGTCGGGGCTTAGGCGGGAGTTGGCGATTGCCAGTGATCACACCTCACCACTGCATAAACGCAGCAGTGGAAGGCCGTCCGAAGAGGAAACAGATCTTCGTGATAAGACGTCTCCGCTTGACCAGCCATTTGACTGTTTATCCGCCCCATAGCCATCTGGATGGCATGTGTGTGTTGGACTATGGACATAGGAACCAGTAAGGCCACACGCACCATGACGCATAGCTCATTGCTCACTGCACGCACCACTTTGTCATCAGGTCTTACACACAATCAGAAGGTCAGCTGCCTGTACAATGCACCTCTTTCACTAACTGCTGCTCTGTAGCCCTGCGCTCTTACTTGCACGAACGCTACCCACGAGCGCACCTGCCAGCGAAAGGTCGATGCTGCAATTGAACCGAGGCTGTGACCTAGTGCGGAGATAGAACAGGAGCACATTCAATGAGTGTGTCACACACCCCGCCACAGTAGCATGCCAACTACACGAATACAGCGGTCGTACACAGAGGCACAACGTCGCTTCACCAACAGCGGCATTACTATCCCGGCTTCATGGAGCGCTTGATGAGACAGCACGCAAAGTGAATAAATGTCATTCCTGACATTGAAGCACACATCAGGCCATCTGCATCGATCACAAGTGAAGACAGGCCGCCGTACATGGATTATCACTTCACTGGCCAAGGAGTGCATGGCTTGCTGCCGCGTTATCATTACAGCCTTCCTCTCCTCACTGGCTGTCCTGTCACTGAAATATGGCTGGGGCCCTGTTTGACTGCCAGCCACTGACGAGGGGAGCCCAGCCTGACTGCTGCCAGGAAGACAGGCACCATGAGTCTGGCACATACCTTCCTGGGGGAGCACGCCACGCGGCTGCGTACCAGGCACCGGAACCGGACTTGAGTGAGCCAGTGTACGCCACCACACGCCTGGGCCCTCCCACGCCCATCAGGCTGCATCGCCTGCTGGCGCCAGACGCTCAATGCGGACTGAGGCCCCGTCTCGATACGCCATATCGCTACTCCGGGGCGTGAGGGACACAGAAGCAAATCGCTGCTGGTCCAACTGGGACAGGGCACGACCGATCGATGTTGTCAGCCACGCCATTGTCCACACACACGCGACAGCAGGCACACTTATCCTGCCGGACATGTTGCGCAGTCGCAAGCGTATGCAAGAGGCCATACGCAGCCTGGGAACAAATCCCTTGCATCACACGCTAAGTGATCACATGTTGACCAAGAAGCGCACATCTGCAACATTCAGAGCGCGCAGCTCTGCTGCGCCAGTGTTCAGTGGTCTGCGGTGGAACAAGGTCTTACATGCAGCTCAACGGCCCAACGACGCAGGGGATTCTGCCAAGGGCAGATACTGCACGTCCTCACTCGACGCCACACAGCCTCTGGGGAAGCGGATGTCTGTTCCTGCACTAGACATGGCCGCGGCAGTACGCCAAATCTGCAGTAACATGGGCCGGGACATTCTCCACGTCCACTGTGCGCTGGAATGACCCAGCGGCTTAAGAAATGCATGCCGCCACTTAGCGTCAGCAAGTGACAGCAGTCAGATACTTCGGCGGGGAGCCGAGATGGGGAGCCCAACATTGGCACAAGCCGAATGTGCAGGCCAGCCTGATCCAGGCCGAAATCCTAACGACCTCCTGCATCCTCCATGCTGCACAGCACTGCATGGGCGGCGCCTGGGTTCTCCGCCTGGGGACGATGGCAGAGGATCACATGTCAATGCAACACGACACATGTTCCCCGCATTCGTAGTAAGAACACTCTCCCCTGACACATGACTGATGCTGGAAGCTGGCCATGAGCCAAGGCCCCAGCTGTCGTCACAACAGTTCAGGCCTCACTGTCATAATGGGCTATGATTACAGGCCACTGCCAAGGTGCATGCACAATGGGGATCTAGGCCACGCGGGTGCGCGGCCGGATGGGGACTGACTGCACGTCTGCCAAGCGGCAACGCCACGGGGCAACATGAGTGAACTGCCGAGTCACGGAACTGCTCCGCAGGCACGCGATCACAGCCAAAACAGTCGCGCATCTGTGGCACGAGGGGACATGAGACAGCAGTAGTGCGCACATCAGCCCCATAGCGAGACAGTGGTGTCAGCACCGCAACAGCACCGTCCGAACGCAGCCTGGCAGTCTCACATCGACAGTATTCCCAGGCCAAGACGCGGCCGTGCTTGCGAGTTCATCGAACGTCGGTACAGGTGAGAGCTAAGATTGCACGGCCAGCGTGGCAGACGCATAGTGGGAGCTGGCATGCGTGTGCATGTGTCTTCCTGTTCAGGACCAGCGGGCTGAGTGGCCGACATTGGGCATGCCCGGCGGGAAGGCTTGCGGCATGGATGCCCGCAGTGGGGCCGGCGCACAGGGTTTGGCAATGTCGATGATCGCGCATTGTTGGTCACGGGCGCACCATTCAAGATGTGCTGTTCCAGGTTCACCTTCTATGTCTCCAAGATGATGATGGGATCGTGGATCGGCAAGACCATTAGCGATGTGCCAGTACCCATAGGTATAAAATTACGTAAGCAACATGTTCCTGCATGTGAATATCTCCTCGCTGGGTCTGAGCTGATGGTCGCGGCGAATATTCACTCACAAAAGATGTCATATCTTTTTGTCGCGAGTTCATTATGTCAGCTACCACAGCCATCGGGATACCCCAGTCAGTACTTCAATGGGAAGGTCGCTCGCAGCTGGTGGTGATGTGAGCTGCGGGCGGCAGCGGCTTACATTCCGACATGTTGACTGGCTTACCAGTTGTGCAGTACACACGAGATCACGCTCCTTCAATATCTCATCCCTACCACTGACAGTGATATGTCCTTCCTCGCTCAGATGTTTCAATCAGTAGGAAGGCTAGCATTATAGTAGCTTTCGCGAGTGTATGCGGGTTAACAGTCTCACAGGGTATGATGCGTGGCGGATCAGCGGGTGCTCAGCCCGGCTCGCGCATCGCCGCCTGCATTATCGCAGTTGCCCTTTGCGCCAGAACGCACCGTCTGTGGCTGATGGTCACATTCACTTCTTTGCCTTCGGCGCATACGCCAGATTTGTCGCTAGTCGGCATGCGGCGTGGTTGGTATGATGGGCAATGGAATGTATGAAACAGCCACCCCGCGACGCCAGTGCCGTCGTATGCTCTGCCACTTCATCTGACAGCCACGCCAGACGCTGAGAAATCAGCTGTTCCGCGCGATATGACGCTGAGCCACACCACACTGTTGTCCGCGTTCGTGCGACTGACTATGTTAGCCTGGTCGATTGGCCAGTCTTTGCTCAGCAGCTGGTGGCTATCGTCAGCTTAATACAGAGGTGATTTCGGTACCTAAATGTGTGCCTGGCTGCACACACGCAGGTGTCCTCATTACGCCCAGGGAGTGGTGTTCATGACTCTCCAATACGGCGCGCTTCCACATGTGCGCATCATCGCGCATCGTCCACTGACTGCAGCCCATGATTGTTAAACAATCGTCGCGGTAATTGGCTATATTCACTCGCATTTTCGTGAGTTTTGCCTTCAAACATTATATTGAGTTTTCTGTCCTCCAGATGCAAAGATAGCGGAGACCAGCCGGCAGCTTGAATACATGTTGAGATATCGAGCAGTCGACAGTAAATGGATAGGCGTAAGATGTGATTATTGTGACGTGGGATGTGGGTTTCTGGCGAGGACATTCGCTTTGCCACAGCAATAATACGCAGTGAGCCAGTGAGCCGCGATCTGATTGGCCAGACGGCATGTAGCCTACCAGACATCGCTGGAGTATCATAAGAGTCCATCTCCATGCGACAGGTTTGCTGGGCGCGCACGCCGCGTACGTGATGACATCAGGCAGGCTTCGCGCTATGAAGCGGCGCAGCCATTGTTGCCGCACTGCGGCGGCCACGTCACTGTCACCGGGGCCGTGTTGTTGTGTTACGCACCCACGCCCATGCAGCGTCTCGCACGCGATTTTCGGGATGCGGGGGTGGGTGTAAAGCCAGACTGCATTATCGATATTCATGTCTGAGTGCGTGCGGAACTGCTGAAGTTCGATATACGGTAGTTCGGCCCATGTGGGTGCGATACGAATTACGTTACGCGGTGTTCTGGATGGGGGAACAGTGCATCCGATGTCATGATGTCGTTGATGGTGCGGTTGCCGGTCGTTTGGTATGGTTGTTGCAGTGACTGGCTGAAGTCCGCGGGAAGCTAAGGGCGTGGATCATGTGTCACCGGGGAGGATCGGCGCTGCGTCGTCCGCAGTGGCTTCCATGTCATTGGTGGTGCAGCATACGCCGTTAACGAAAGCGGATGGGCGGCTGCCTCGCTGCGCTTGTTCGTGTTGTCCCATACGATCGGGGCGATGCTACGTAGCGTTATCGACATCTGTCGCAAGACAGGTCTCAGGCCGCGGGAGTTGGTCACATACGCCATGCCTATAGGCAGAGCAGGTCCTCATGCCCGTCTTCTACTGTCGGAGGTGTCCCTACCAGCATCCCGTCGAGATATGCCTCTCCAACCCGGCATGTCTGAAGGCGGACCTGCTACCACTACTCCTCCCTCTGGACGCACACGACAGGGCCTGCTCTGCCTATGGGGGCATGGCGTATGTGGCCAACATCGCACCCGCACTGAAATGGGACCACTGTGCCTCCACACGACGGATCATCGATAACAGCTACATCGAATGTCACCCAGCATGCCCCATCATGGTCCTCCAAGGGACAACTTACGAACAACACCTTGACAGCCACCATCCGCTTCATTGGCTGGCAAACATGTACACCACCAATGACATGGAAGCCCTGCTGGACGGCATCGCATACCTGACAACCTGTAAATACGTCGGACCACAACGCAGGTTCCCCGAGTGACCTATGATGTCCAACCCCGCACCCATGCTTAGCTTCCGCACGGACTGGCCAGTCACCACCACAACAGCCATACCAAACGACCGGCAACTGTAACCACACCATCAACGACATCGCCATGACATCGGATATGACCGGGACATGCACACTGTTCCCCATCACATCCAGGAACACCGCATGCATCGTGGGAGGCAGTGGCATGGGCTCTGTGTATCGCACCCACATGGACGGAACTGCACGAACAACCAGGACACGACATGGATCCAGTGCACATGGACACACACACCGCTCAGTGGACATGAATAGGTCGCCTGGAGTCTGTGGGTGCTGCACCCTCCCACCCCCGCCCCGGGAATCCCATACCAGGACCTTTGCATGGACGACAAGTGCATACAACAACAACACAACCCCAGTGACTGTGACATGTCCAGTAACCACCACAGTGCAACAACAAGTGGCACGCCGCTGCATGCACGCAAGCACATGCCCTGATGTCATCTCACATGCACGCGTGCATGAGGAACAACCGCAGCAAACCTGTCACATGGAACTGAGATGGACTGTGCCCATGATGCCAAGCGGTCTGGTAGGCTACATGTATACCGTCTGTGTCAAAGTCCGCAGCTCCGCAGCTATACGTAAATGTACATTAGCACAGCCTTGGCCAAGCAGATGTCACTCTGAAGCCCACATCCCACATGCAACAGCCAATCACATGTAACCCCACACCCTATCCCATTTGCAATCATGCTCAGTATATCCTCAACATGTATTCCGCTGCCAGTAGTGTCCACTATACTGCATCACAGAGGACAGAAGACTCAATATAATGTTTGAAACCAAAACTGTCTCCGCTGGACTCATTTCACAAGTACGAATGAGAGAGGGTGAGAGTATGTGAAGTACACGGCAGTCGTGACATGACCATGTAGTCCACTGGTATTGGATGTCAACGCAAATGAGTAGCACTACTGTGGAAGACACACATGTGTCGTGTGAAGTCGCATGGACGCAGTGCTCAGGTGGGTGGGTGCGACGGGTAGATGCGCACATGCCAAGTTGGAGCACGCCGTGTTGGGAGGGGTCATGAACAGTACACCACCGCTTCCCTGGGCATTGTGAGAGGACACCTGTCGGGGGAGTGAACACGTGTGTGCATAGCAGCCGGGCACACGTACAAAGCGGTACCAGGCGCACCTCAGCCCACCCTCTGTGGACAAGCTGGATCCTGTTGTGCGCCACGCCATGCCCCTGACAAGGCACACACAGCCCCAGTCGACCAGGTGTAACCCCAACATAGTCAATCCGCACAGGCGATACAGGGCACGGGATGGCAGTGGAGCATGGTGTGTGAGAGGTCTCCTCGCGCTCCTCCTGGTCATATCACGCAGGCAATAGAACCTCAACGTCTAGCATGGCACAAGTCAGATGGAAGTGTAGGGGGACGCACCACAGCACGAGCAGCACTGACGTCACGGGAGGTGGCTCGCACCATCCCATCCATTGCCCATCATACCAACCACGCCACATGCCATTGCGACTAAGTGCAAGCGCGTGCGCCACCACCCCGAGCCCTCCCCAGAGAGGCCAAAGAGTGAATGTGTGGGCCATCAGCCACAGACGGACGCGGCCTGGCCGCAAGGGCAGCCACAGCCACTGGGTGTCGCAGGTGGCGGATCCGGAAGGCGAAGACTGTGATGCATAGTCCATGCAGGCCGGGTCTCCATTTGGGGCACCACGCAGGTGGACGGCGTCCCGCCACACATCATACCCTGAGACAGCCCACTCGTGCAACTGGACCCACACATACACTCCTTGCCCTCTCTGGTGCGAGCTTGGGGCTGCCTGTGCAAGCGCTAGCCTCGCAGGTGAGCATGCATATTGGGGGAGCGAGGGGAGGACATGAGGGCTGGGGCGAAGATGACTGTATCACTGTCAGTTAGTACAAGGGATGACCCAGATGTGGAAAGGAAGAGACGTGTCCCGTGTGTACTGCAACTAGTCGCCAATCCAACTACCCCCATGTCCGGAATGTAAGCCCGCACCTAGGCCCGCCCATCCGCCACATCGAACATACCACCAGCACGACAACCTTCCCATTCGAAACACTGACTGGGGGTGGCGACCAGTGAACAATCATGTGTAGCCTACCCACGCGTACATGTGGGCCCTCCATGATCCATGTCACCTGCGGCAAAGACATGACATGCGCAATGAGGGAAGTGAGGAGAGCTGTCCGCCCCACGCGCAGAAGGTGCATCAGCTCCACAGACCCAGCAGCGAGTCCAGCAGGGGTCACATGTGCAGGGGCAGCTGTGCCTGGTGTGAAGGCACATGCATATAGACAGCACATCGACCAATGTGTAGTCTGCCCACATCCACAGTCCATCATCATGCGGACATAGGAATTGAACACAGGGCAACACATCTTAGTTGGTGCACCCACCGTGACCAACAATGCGCAATCATCGACGTACCCGCCCTGTGCATGGCCCCCACCCAACGGAGGCACATCCAGTGCCACCATCCCACACACACAAGCCTTCCACGGAACATGCTGTGTCCAATGGTCAGTACAGAGTCAGCGCCCATCTGGTGGATCCTGAACAGGAGACACATGCACACACATGCCAGCTCCCACTATGTACGCCTGCCACCTGGCACGTGCAATGTAACCTCTCACCTGTGACGTGTGACTGCAAGCACACAGCCGTCTTGGCATGGGGCTGTCAATGTGGACACCAGTCAATGTTTCGGGAGCTGTGATCCGTACAGTGCTGTACATAGGGTGCAGTGCTGACACCTACTACTGTCTCATATCCCCTCGTGCCACAGGTCCCACTTGTATTGGCCGCTCAGCCCGTGCCCACATCGTCGTCGCCGTGTGCCATACTCATCCAGCCTCGGAAGCAGTTCCATGCTCAGCAGACACTCATGTTGCCGTGGCGTTGCCGCTTGACGAATATGCAGTCAGTCCCCATCAGCACGCCCCGCAAGTCATTGGGGCCTAGATCCCCATGTGCATGCACATGGCAGTGGTCTGTATCACTAGCCATTGCCATTGGTGGGAGACCTGTGTAAGTGTATTGTGGCCGTGCCGCCCCAGCTTGACAGCTGGGCTGTGGCTCATGTGCTTGCTCAGTCATGTCAGTGATGTGTATGCGAAATTGCTATGTGTCGTGTTGCTTTGACATGTGTCCTCTGCCATTGTCCCTAGGCGGAGACCGAACATTGACCGCCCATACCAATTGCTGGCAGACATGGAGGATACGGAGGTCATTAGGAAGTTTCGGCTGGACAGGCCAACCCTGCATCGACTGTGTGCCATGTTAGAACCCCATCTCCGTCCCCGCAGGGTGTATCCGACTGCTGTCACCCCCACGGCTAAGGTGATGGCCGCCATGCATTTCTTCGCCACTGGGTCATTCCAGCACACAGTGGGCAGTGGAGGAGGGATGTCCCAGCCCATGTTCAGCAAGGTGCTGAGGGATGTACTGGCAGCCATGATGCTGTACCGGAACAGGTACATCCGCTTCCCCAGGGCTCGTGAATTGGCGGCAGTGAAGGGTGCATTCTATGCCCTTGGCAGAATCCCACACGCCGTTGGAGCCATTGACTGCACACATGTCGGCCTTGTTCCACCACAGGCCACTGAGCACCTGTACCGCAACAGGAAGCACACGCACTCCCTGAATGTGCAAGTGGTGTGCCTTGCGGACATGGTGATCACCCACGTGTGTGCAAAGTTCCCAGGCTCGGCCCATGACGCACACATAATGCGCAACAGCATCTTGCCACGACTGATGTCCAATATGCAACAGGATCGTGCCTGTATTGTCGGTGAGTATGTGGAGTGGTGTAGCGTGCTGGTTGTGCGATGCTGTCCCCTGTCCAGTTGGAATTGCAACGGTTCTCTGTGTCCCTCACACCCAGGTGACTCTGCGTATCCGAATGGGGCATGGCTGCTCAGTCCATTGAGGAATCCTCGCACCCCAGCAGACGATCGCTACAATGAGGCACATGGGAGGACCAGACGTGTGGTCGAGCGTACCTTTGGCCTCCTCAAGTCCAGGTTCAGGTGCCTGGACCGCACCGGGGTGCGCTGGCGTACTCCCCACAGAAGGTGTGCCAGATAGTGGTGGCGTGCTGCATGCTGCACAATCTGGCCATTCGGAAGCAGATCCCCTCATCGTGGATGACGGAGATCAACCAGGGCCCCAGCCCGCAGACCAGGACAGCTCGAGTGAGGAGGACAGCGGAGAGGAGGAAGCTGGTAACGTGCGGCAGCAGCTCATCGCCCGCTACTTCACTTGACGGTGAGTGTCCATGTACGACGGCTGATGTGGCTGTATCTGTGCAGGTGTGTGTGTGCTGTGTCAGGGTGGCCGCTTGTTCACTGCGTGCTGTGTGTCAACGCTCCATGGCCAGGGTAGTATGCCACTGTTGGTGGCTGTGGCATTGTGCCCTATTGCTCTGTGCGATGTGTGTACATTGCTTGTAGTTGTTGACATGTACTGTGTGATGGGTGTGTGACACACTCATTGAATGTGCTCCTGTTCTGTCTCCCACCCCTAGGTCCCTACAGGCCCTCCGGATTCAATTGCCATGCCACGCATCAGGTGCCTTTCCGCCCAAGGTGGCCGTTGTATTCCGTACAAATAAAGCACAGGGCACAAACAGCAGTTAGTGAAAAAGGTGCATTTATTACAAACTGTGACATGTGATTGTGTGTAAGATGATGACAAAAGTGGTGCGTGCAGTGACAATGAGCTGTCGGTCATGGCTGCGTGATGATCAGGGTGTACCCACTGGTTCTATGTCCATAGTCCAACACACACATGCCATCCAGATGGCTGTGTGGAGTGGGATCGTAGTCCAAGTCAATGCAGTGGCTGGTCAAGGAAGGCTGGCGGAAGGCTGGCTGGCTGCCTCACTTGCGACTGGAGCGTGCGAAGTCCTCCCGGGAGATCTGTTTCCTCTTCGGACGGCCCCTTCCACGCTTGCGAGGGGGTGCCTGCTTGCGACATGCTGGTGGTTGAGGTGTGATCACTGGCTGTGGACGCAGGGGAACTGGACACTGCTGCTCCACCCTGCGCCCCGGCAGGTGGTGGCGGAGGGGGAGCTGCTGTCCCTGGCTGTGACCTCACCGCCACCACCAGCTGTCCCATGAGGTCCACGATTTGGCCCATACGGGCGTCCATGGACCTCAACACCCCCAGCACCTCACGCGTGTCTGAGGCAGACCGGACCCATTGTCCTTGGGCCTCTTCATAGGCCCCAAGGACTCTGGCCATGTGAGGCAGGGCATGGCTCCCAGGGGAGGCTGGCGTTTCCTGACCCTGCTCCTCCTACCAGTCCTGCTGCCACCGGCCTGCCCACTAGCCACATTGCTCACCACGGTCCTCGCTGTGGCTCCCAGGGTGGATCCAGTCGTCCGGGCCACCACCTGCGCTGGGGCTGGTGCCAGCGGAGACGTGGCGGTGGTGGCGGCGGTGGTGGTCGGTGCGGCGATGGTGGCGGTTGCGGCAGTGGTAGTGGCCACAATGACCGTGGGTGTGGCCGCAACGACAGTGGCAGCAGGGGGCTGTGAATGTTCAGCAGCCCTGGATGATGGGTTGGTGGGTAGGAGGGGTCCTGGGGAGCGGCTGGGCCCTGCCACACCAGATGGGCCTGCTTGGTTGTCCGTGTCCGAAGAGGAGGACAGATCCTCCAGATCCGTGTGTCCTCGTTGGGGGCTTGTAGGCTGGCTGTGCTGGCTGCTGGCTCCATCCCCAGCATCCAGCAGTTCGTCACCTGTGGAGAGAATGAGATTAGTTATTGTGTTGCACCTGGCGAAGTATGTATTTGTCGTCTGACATTGACAGTTCGTGCAATCTCGTACATGGGTTTCCCGGAGGCGTGTGTGTGGCTGTAGCATCTGTAGTTGTGTGTGCTTGGCAATGGGACTGTGTGCTGTGCACATGTGGCATGGGACGGATTGGCCATGCCGATGGGTGTGTTGCTGTGCCCCTACTTATTGTGACTCTGGTGTATGCGGGCTCCTGGCCCATCCTGGGTCTGGTTTGTACTTTGCTTTTGGGGTTCAAATGGAACGCTTAGGAACGCATATGGCAACATGGGGGCCATGCCCCAGATTCGCATTTGGGAGGGAATATGCTTTTGGGGTTCAAATGGAACGCTTAGGAACGCATATGGCAACATGGGGGCCATGCCCCAGATTCGCATTTGGGAGGGAATATGCTTTTGGGGTTCAAATGGAACGCTTAGGAACGCATATGGCAACATGGGGGCCATGCCCCAGATTCGCATTTGGGAGGGAATATGCTTTTGGGGTACATGCTGTGAGCCATGGGTGCCGAACGTGACATGTGTTGTGGCAGCATGACAGTGCATGGTTTGAGGTGTGTGCATGCTTGACATGGCCTGCATATTTGCTGTCTGTTGTGATTACTGGACATGGCATTGGACGCATCGTTATGAGTGAGTGATGGTTGTGTGCCAGCCACCGTATTGCAGTTGTCCCATCTCCTTGGTGTGCGTGCTGCCCTGTGCCATGTGCATCACTGCAGTGCTCGGGGGTGTGGCCCATGTTGTGTGTTGTTGCTCACAGTGTGTCGTGCACTTCATTGACTTCTGGCACATGGTTGGTAATGGGCATGTATCTTAGCGTGACTGCTGTATGTGTGGCAGCTGTGCGGATGACATGCCTTTCATGAGACTGGGGCTGACGGATGGGATGGATGGTATGTTGTTTGTGCATGGTGTGTCTGTGTGTTTGATGGGTTCAGTGGTGTTCATGTGCATTTATGTTGTTCCGCTCTGTTGCGTCTAGTGTTGTTTGTCTTACATAGGCGTAGTTGTGGGGTGTGTGGTTGACAGGCAGTTGGGGCTACATGGACAGGACTTCAATGGTGTTTCGGTTGTGTGTGATGAGTTGCACAGTGGCTGCCGTGTGGTACTATATTCAGTGTGGCTTGTGCATGCAGACGTGGCTCCTTGGGTGTTGCTATGTCTGTGATGGGTCATGTGGGGTGTGAGTCTGTTGTTCATGTCCGTGTGCACATTGTTCACTTGTTCGTGACGGTGGGCGGTGCTGCGTGTTCGTCTGCTACGTGACATGTCCCATGTGTTGGTCGTGTTACGGTCCTCATGCCTCTAGTGATCCGGCCCTGTCCAGTTTCCCACCTGCAAGTTGTTCGTGCGTGCACTGTACTGGATGCCACATGGCTCTAAGCGGGGGTGCTCCATGTTGCAGGTCTGTGGGGGTGGGAGGGTGTTGTGGGTCGTGGGGTGGCTGGATACCCACTGACACCGATTGCTGTGGACCGTGATGTCTGCCTTTCGGCTGTCGTTGTGCACTGCGGTGGCTGACACGTGGGTGTGGGGTGTGGGGATGCTCCTCCTTGCTGTGCTGTGGGACTGGGGCCTGGTGTGTGTTGTACTTGGGCTGTCCACCGTCCCACCCACTGCACTTTGTGTTCCTGCCACTTACCTGTTACTTGTCGGTTGGTGCAGCTGTGGCGGACACATGGGTGTGGTGGGTGCTCGTTGTGGCGCTTCTGGCATATTTGGGGACCTGTTGGTGGTTACGTGGCTGGCTTAGTGTACACATGTCCCCACGCATCTTGCAGTTGTTCGGTTTGGGCTGTGTGTGGTGGTGTCTGTTGCATGTGTGTGTGATGTGTTGTGTATTGTGTGCTGGACATGGGGGTGTTTGTCCCTGGGAGCTGTGGCATGGTGGTAGTGCATGTGAGTACATAGCGGTGTGCTGGTATACATTAGTTTGTACTTACCAGCCTCCACTCCTCTGCTAATCCGGCGAGGATCTCCGGATGTATTACGACTCGCACCTTCTCCTCCCACGCTTTGAAGGTCTTAAAGAGCGCGGGATTCCCTCCGCCAGTGACGGCAGCCAGCTCTCTGTTTTTGCCCTCCTTCTTCTTGACCAGGCTCTTGACGTCATTCCAACGTTTGTTAATCTCGACTCTGTTCCTGGGCAGGGTCCCGACTGCATTGACCTGGTCTACGATCCGGTTCCACATTCTGTTTCTGGTGGCTAGTGGTGTGTGCTGGACCATGTTCCCATAGATTTGTGGGTACACCTTGATGATCTCAGTCGACCATGACCGTCAGCTCCATGGGCGTGAACTTGGGCATCCTTTGTGGTGCCATGGTGTTTGTGGTGCTGGTGCGGTGTGTGTTGTGTAATGTGCAGGGGGTTTGTGGTGCCGGTGTTTGGTGGTGGTGGTGGTGGTGGTGGTGGTGTGATGTGTGCGTTTCTGTGGTGTGCTGCTGTCCTTGCTGTGTCACTGTGTCCTCTCCTCTCCTCTCTGGTTTGCAATGTTGCAAGGGGTTGTGGTCTGTGGGAGTGCTGCTTTTGTACTCACCTATGTGGGTGTGTCCTCATGGTCTGTTGTTTTCAGGTGTGTTGTGTCTGGGGTTCTGGCCTTTGTATTTTTTGTTTGTCCGGGGGGTGTTTTCGGGATATGTACTGTGCTTGTGTATTTGTGCGTGCCTTGCTGTGTGGACTTGTTGGCCATGTTGTGTGCTATTGGTTTTGTGTGCGGATGGTTTCTGTGCAGGTACGTGGGCGCCATGGCTTCTGCCGTGTCGCTTCTCATCGGCGTTGTTTGCGCTGGCGGGCGGTATATTTGTGGTTTTTCCGCGCTCATGTCGGTGCGATCGTAATTTCACGTGCGGTGTGTCGGCCGTGAGGGCGGGCGGTTTTGTGTTGTCGTGCGTGTTTCCGTCCGTGGCGGGCGGTTTGACTCCGACTCGGACGTTGGCGGGCGGTATTTTGTGTGGCTTTTTCGCCGATGGCGGTATTCGGTTTGTGTAATCGTAATGGCGTGGTCGGTGTTCAGGCGGTGTGTGCGGGCGGATTTTTGCCGCTTCCATGCCTGGCGGAATTATTTACGCCGGGTATCGTAATGTGCCCCCAAAAGAGCAACTATTAAAATTACCTCAACATGCATCAGGACAATTACCGTCCATAGCTTCTTTAAAAAGAACAATTGCCAGACAAAAAAAAGCTACCACAACTACTATACCTGCCCCTAAAATATTTGCAGAAGTAGTTATTCCACCAGAATTAAGCATTACTCACAGTAAAGAACCATTTATTTTTTTTGATAACAAATGCCCAGAAAAAAGGATAATTATGTTTGCTACTGCAAACAATTTACTTAAATTACAGAAATGTGACACCTGGATGATGGATGGAACTTTCAAAGTCTGTCCAAAACCATTTTACCAGCTGTACACAATATATGGATTATACCAACACTCAAATATTCCATTCATCTACGCACTACTACCAAATAAACAGCAAACTACCTACATTGATATACTCACTCAAATAAAAGAAGAAAGCAATAATTATTTTCCTTCAAAAATAATTATTGACTTTGAAATAGCCATGATAAATGCTATACTAAAAAATTATCCACACACAGCAATTCAGGGTTGCTATTATCATTTTAATCAGAGTCTCTGGAGACATCTACAAAAATCAACCCTAAGTGGTCGATTCCGATTGGGGCCGGAAATTTCTCCGACCGAGCCGGACCCGGAGAGATTTCCGACCGAATCGGACCCGTGCAGTCCGGACCGAACGAGTACGATGCGTCCGTATGTTATCGGACTCGAGTCGGTCGGACTCCCATTGAAGTCAATCGGGAGCCGGCTCGTCACAACGCGTACGCGGGCTCCCATTGACTCAATGGGTCGCGAGTCGCGACAAGGCGCGCCCTACAGCCGGGTACGCTGCGAAGCGCGTCCGCGAGCCGTACACGCACAGGTAGGGGACCCATGGGTCCGCCTCTGTGTGCGACTCGTGCGGCTACGCCGTACTTGGGGGTCCGACACGGACCCCCGAAGCGCAGCCCGACGAGCTCGTTCGAGCCGGAGTGCGCGGCTCGGTCGGACCTGTGCTGCGCGGCGCGCATCGTACTTACCCGGCCGGGAAACGTCTCCATTGCGCGCGTGCGAGTCGAGTCCGAGCGAGTCGGTCGGAGCCGGTTCAAGCCGGGTTCGAGCCGGGAGCCGAGTCGGTCGGAGCGGTCGGGACGCCCGGACGTGTCGGTCGGGCGATTTCGCATCGTACTCGCTCGGCCGGACCCGCGTACTGGTTCGGTCGGGAAACAGGGCTCCGAATCGGATCCGAAAGCCGAATCCGATTCGGAGCACTACCGGCCGAGATCGGAATCGACCCCTAAGTGTACAATATGCTACAGACAGTACTTTTGCCTACCAAATAAAAAAGCTAATAGCACTAGCATATGTACCTGTAACAGATGTAGCAGAACACTACAATATTCTAATAGAAAGCCCCTATTACAAAAGGAACGAAGACAAAATAAGCCCACTACTAGACTACTTTGAGGACACCTGGGTGGGAAGATTGCATAGATCAGGGCATAGAAGACAACCTAAATTCCACATTCCTTGGTGGAACGTGTACCTAAGTACCTTAAACAAAGAATCAAAAACAAATAATAGTGTTGAAGGATGGCATAATGCCTTCCAATCAACAACAAGCAGAGGTAAACCTACCCTACAAAAACTTCTAGAATCTATACAAAAAGAACAAAGCTATCAAGAATTACGGATGGAACAATCTGTAACTCAAATATGTCCCAAATTAACTAAACAAACTAAAAAAATGTTTGAGCTACTGCAAAGTCAGGTTACCCTATACCCATCTACAAGAGGCCTAGATTACCTATCCCTAATAGCCAAAAGCATTTTATAAACAAAAGTTCCACAGGTATTATACATTTTTTCGTTCATAAAACATAAACTTTACACACATATATTAATATTATATTTTCACAAATATTACTTATTTGTCATATATATTTTCTTAAATTAAAAATATATATTTACAAATAAATAATAATTATCAAAATATACTATAAAACACAATTAATTTTAAAAACATTTCCCACCCAATTAATTTAAATAAAATACACTTACGGTTTACGTAGCTGTAGAAAATGTATTCCAAAAATAAATAATCCTTCCATCTATGTGTTAATGCATTGCAGTTTAAAAAGCCCCAAAAAATGCAAAAATACAACACGTCCCATACAAATCCATCATTCCGAAATCCAAATTACGTAAACCCTCAAAAACCCGAAAAAGATACAAAAATATAAAAAACGCTCCAGGAAATACCGAAAACTAAAAGAAACTGTGATAATAATATTAGTTTAACAAACTAAGGGGCCCATTACGATGGCGGGCGGAAGCACAACCGCCGTGCTGGCGGATGCAAAAACCACCAGTTACCGCCGGCACGCAGCAGTCCACACGCCCGCCCAATTACGATGCGAAAAGCAGGCCAAACACCGCCGGCAAGCCAGCAACACCGTCCGCCATCAAAGTGCGCCCGCACACGTAGCGGCGCAGCACAACTGACACACACCGTCCGACGAAACACGTCCCGCCCGGCGCATAAATTACGATGCCGCAAACAAACGGCTCCCACGGCAAAGAGACACCGCACGTGAAAGAGAGGCGGAAACACGGACGCAGAGCACGGACAACGAAGAAGCGGCACCCCGGGCATGAATCCAGCACTGCAGGCCCTTCCCATGCTTCTGCTGATGCACCACCAAGGACGCAACGTACCGCGGAGACGCAGGTAGGCACACACACAACAAGTGCACGCAAACAGCGCACACAGTGCAAGGGCGGAAAAAGCGGACAACCCCCCACCAGCGCGTGCACACTACACATCCACCATTGCATCCACATATGACACACAGGCCAAATCCTAACATCGCAGAACACATGTGTACACACCACCTGGGACTAGGAACCAACCACCCCGTCACGGCCCCAAAGCGCCGATGACGCCGCCACACATGCGCACAACGCAGAGGCCAACCGCAGCGCCATGCATGCGTCGCACACAGACACAGGGACACAACCAAGCAGCACACACATCAGCCCCACCCCGAACGCACATGACACGTGACAGGCCGGCCACAGACATGTCCCCAACGCCCAATTCACGGACAACACCCAACGCCACACAACCGACGCACACATGTCAGTGAAGACACGCAACTGCAGGACACACCCCAGTGTAACAAACATGGCGTAGCACACAGCGGCGGCAACACCAACTAGGAGAAGCAGGGCCCCTTCGGGAAGAGGAACGCCAGTACCACACTGAAAAACCCATACCACCCTGCACATATGAACAAGACACATGAAACGGAACACCAAAGAGCCCGGGGACCGACAACAGGTGGCCCAAGAATTACATCCACACACAAGGCCCAACGCAGAGCGGAAAGGCAGCCTGCCGCCCACACAAGGGAGAGCAGACAGCACTGAATGACCTTCCATTCCAACACCGAAACCACAGCCCTACGACAGAAGCCGGTGAATACAGCCATTGTCCAAGAATAGACCAACACAGGCATGCCGAGGAGACCGACCACAGGGCAGATAGCGCATATCACAGAAGCACACAACGGACGGGGAAGAAAGAAGAAAACACTCCCCCATGTCGGCCACATGCAAGTTAATTGGAAGGAGTCACACAGCACTGACCTTGAACTGTCTGAGAAGCATGTGGGAAGAGGGCCCGTGTCCTCCAAACAAGCCAACAGAACACAAGTCCTGTCTCCCCACGACTACACAGAGCTCACAGCAACCCCGGAGCGTGCACATTGCAGACTGCACACACAGCCGGAGCACGCCACCTCTACGAACCGCTGCGAAATGGCAACCGCAACACACCTACCCAACTACGCCGAACAGCTCAAGCTGTACCAAACCAACACGATACATACATTGGGATGCGATCTCCTGTCCCTGCTGAACGTAAGTTACCGACTGACTTACCGCATCACATTGTTCAGCTGCGTCATGCCCGTCTTCTACTGTCGGAGGTGTCCCTACCAGCATCCCGTCGAGATATGCCTCTCCAACCCGGCATGTCTGAAGGCGGACCTGCTACCACTACTCCTCCCTCTGGACGCACACGACAGGGCCTGCTCTGCCTATGGGGGCATGGCGTATGTGGCCAACATCGCACGCGCACTGAAATGGAACCACTGTGCCTCCACACGACGGATCATCGAGAACAGCTACATCGAATGTCACCCAGCATGCCCCATCATGGTCCTCCAAGGGACAACCTACGAACAACACCTTGACAGCCACCATCCGCTTCATTGGCTGGCAAACATGTACACCACCAATGACATGGAAGCCCTGCTGGACGGCATCGCATACCTGACAACCTGTAAATACGTCGGACCACAACGCAGGTTCCCCGAGTGACCTATGAAGTCCAACCCCGCACCCATGCTCAGCTTCCGCACGGACTGGCCAGTCACCACCACAACAGCCATACCAAACGACCGGCAACTGTAACCACACCATCAACGACATCGCCATGACATCGGATATGACCGGGACATGCACACTGTTCCCCATCACATCCAGGAACACCGCATGCATCGTGGGAGGCAGTGGCATGGGCTCTGTGCATCGCACCCACATGGACGGAACTGCACGAACAACCAGGACACGACATGGATCCAGCGCACATGGACACACACACCGCTCAGTGGACATGAATAGGTCGCCTGGAGTCTGTGGGTGCTGCACCCCTCCCACCCCCGCCCCGGGAATCCCATACCAGGACCTTTGCATGGACGACAAGTGCATACAACAACAACACGACCCCAGTGACTGTGACATGTCCAGTAACCACCACAGTGCAACAACAAGTGGCACGCCGCTGCATGCACGCAAGCACATGCCCTGATGTCATCTCACATGCACGCGTGCATGAGGAACAACCGCAGCAAACCTGTCACATGGAACTGAGATGGACTGTGCCCATGATGCCGAGCGGTCTGGTAGGCTACATGTATACCGTCTGTGTCAAAGTCCGCAGCTCCGCAGCTATACGTAAATGTACATTAGCACAGCCTTGGCCAAGCAGATGTAACCCCACACCCTATCCCATTTGTTATCATGCTCAGTATATCCTCAACATGTATTCCGCTGCCAGTAGTGTCCACTATACTGCATCACAGAGGACAGAAGACTCAATATAATGTTTGAAACCAAAACTGTCTCCGCTGACTCATTTCACAAGTACGAATGAGAGAGGATGAGAGTATGTGAAGTACACGGCAGTCGTGACATGACCATGTAGTCCACTGGTATTGGATGTCAACGCAAATGAGTAGCACTACTGTGGAAGACACACATGTGTCGTGTGAAGTCGTATGGACGCAGTGCTCAGGTGGGTGGGTGCGACGGGTAGATGCGCACATGCCAAGTTGGAGCACGCCGTGTTGGGAGGGGTCATGAACAGTACACCACCGCTTCCCTGGGCATTGTGAGAGGACACCTGTCGGGGGGAGTGAACACGTGTGTGCACAGCAGCCGGGCACACGTACAAAGCGGTACCAGGCGCACCTCAGCCCACCCTCTGTGGACAAGCTGGATCCTGTTGTGCGCCCGCCATGCCCCTTGACAAGGCACACACAGCCCCAGTCGACCAGGTGTAACCCCAACATAGTCAATCCGCACAGGCGATACAGGGCACGGGATGGCAGTGGAGCATGGTGTGTGAGAGGTCTCCTCGCGCTCCTCCTGGTCATATCACGCAGGCAATAGAACCTCAACGTCTAGCATGGC
The DNA here is from genome assembly GCA_963921515.1 of Calotriton arnoldi. Classification (NCBI taxonomy): domain Eukaryota; kingdom Metazoa; phylum Chordata; class Amphibia; order Caudata; family Salamandridae; genus Calotriton; species Calotriton arnoldi. The sequence continues at coordinate 38,012 of CAWUFW010022213.1, read as the reverse complement.
ACAAGTCAAATGGAAGTGTAGGGGGACGCACCACAGCACGAGCAGCACTGACGTCACGGGAGGTGGCTCGCACCATCCCATCCATTGCCCATCATACCAACCACGCCACATGCCATTGCGACTAAGTGCAAGCGCGTGCGCCACCACCCCCGAGCCCTCCCCAGAGAGGCCAAAGAGTGAATGTGTGGGCCATCAGCCACAGACGGACGCGGCCTGGCCGCAAGGGCAGCCACAGCCACTGGGTGTCGCAGGTGGCGGATCCGGAAGGCGAAGACTGTGATGCATAGTCCATGCAGGCCGGGTCTCCATTTGGGGCACCACGCAGGTGGACGGCGTCCCGCCACACATCACTGAGACACCCACTGGACCCACACATACACTCCTTGCCCTCTCTGGTGCGAGCTTGGGGCTGCCTGTGCAAGCGCTAGCCTCGCAGGTGAGCATGCATATTGGGGGGCGAGGGGAGGACATGAGGGCTGGGGCGAAGATGACTGTATCACTGTCAGTTAGTACAAGGGATGACCCAGATGTGGAAAGGAAGAGACGTGTCCCGTGTGTACTGCAACTAGTCGCCAATCCAACTACCCCCCATGTCCGGAATGTAAGCCCGCACCTAGGCCCGCCCATCCGCCACATCGAACATACCACCAGCACGACAACCTTCCCATTCGAAACACTGACTGGGGGTGGCGACCAGTGAACAATCATGTGTAGCCTACCCACGCGTACATGTGGGCCCTCCATGATCCATGTCACCTGCGGCAAAGACATGACATGCGCAATGAGGGAAGTGAGGAGAGCTGTCCGCCCCACGCGCAGAAGGTGCATCAGCTCCACAGACCCAGCAGCGAGTCCAGCAGGGGTCACATGTGCAGGGGCAGCTGTGCCTGGTGTGAAGGCACATGCATATAGACAGCACATCGACCAATGTGTAGTCTGCCCACATCCACAGTCCATCATCATGCGGACATAGGAATTGAACACAGGGCAACACATCTTAGTTGGTGCACCCACCGTGACCAACAATGCGCAATCATCGACGTACCCGCCCTGTGCATGGCCCCCCACCCAACGGAGGCACATCCAGTGCCACCATCCCACACACACAAGCCTTCCACGGAACATGCTGTGTCCAATGGTCAGTACAGAGTCAGCGCCCATCTGGTGGATCCTGAACAGGAGACACATGCACACACATGCCAGCTCCCACTATGTACGTCTGCCACCTGGCACGTGCAATGTAACCTCTCACCTGTGACGTGTGACTGCAAGCACACAGCCGTCTTGGCATGGGGCTGTCAATGTGGACACCAGTCAATGTTTCGGGAGCTGTGATCCGTACAGTGCTGTACATAGGGTGCAGTGCTGACACCTACTACTGTCTCATATCCCCTCGTGCCACAGGTCCCACTTGTATTGGCCGCTCAGCCCGTGCCCACATCGTCGTCGTCGTGTGCCATACTCATCCAGCCTCGGAAGCAGTTCCATGCTCAGCAGACACTCATGTTGCCGTGGCGTTGCCGCTTGACGAATATGCAGTCAGTCCCCATCAGCACGCCCCGCAAGTCATTGGGGCCTAGATCCCCATGTGCATGCACATGGCAGTGGTATGTCTCACTTGCCATTGCCATTGTTGGGAGACCTGTGTAAGTGTATTGTGGCCGTGCCGTCCCAGCTTGACAGCTGGGCTGTGGCTCATGTGCTTGCTCAGTCATGTCAGTGATGTGTATGCGAAATTGCTATGTGCCGTGTTGCTTTGACATGTGTCCTCTGCCATTTAACCCAGGCGGAGACCGAACATTGACCGCCCATACCAATTGCTGGCGGACATGGACGATACAGAGGTAATCAGGAAGTTTCGGCTGGACAGGCCAACTCTGCATCGACTGTGTGCCATGTTAGAGCCCCATCTCCGTCCCCGCAGGGTGTATCCGACTGCTGTCACCCCCACGGCTAAGGTGATGGCCGCCATGCATTTCTTCGCCACTGGGTCATTCCAGCACACAGTGGGCAGTGGAGGAGGGATGTCCCAGCCCATGTTCAGCAAGGTGCTGAGGGATGTACTGGCAGCCATGATGCTGTACCGGAACAGGTACATCAGATTCCCCAGGGCTCGTGAATTGGCGGCAGTGAAGGGTGCATTCTATGCCCTTGGCAGAATCCCACACGTCGTGGGAGCCATTGACTGCACTCATGTTGGCCTTGTTCCACCACAGGCCACTGAGCACCTGTACCGCAACAGGAAGCACACGCACTCCCTGAATGTGCAAGTGGTGTGCCTTGCGGACATGGTGATCACCCACGTGTGTGCCAAGTTTCCAGGCTCGGCCCATGACGCACACATAATGCGCAACAGCATCTTGCCACGACTGATGGCCAATCTGCAACAGGATCGTGCCTGTATTGTCGGTGAGTATGTGGAGTGGTGTAGCGTGCTGGTTGTGCGATGCTGTCCCCTGTCCAGTTGGAATTGCAACGGTTCTCTGTGTCCCTCACACCCAGGTGACTCTGCGTATCCGAATGGGGCATGGCTGCTCAGTCCATTGAGGAATCCTCGCACCCCAGCAGACGATCGATACAATGAGGCACATGGGAGGACCAGACGTGTGGTCGAGCGTACCTTTGGCCTCCTCAAGTCCAGGTTCAGGTGCCTGGACCGCACCGGGGGTGCACTGGCGTACTCCCCACAGAAGGTGTGCCAGATAGTGGTGGCGTGCTGCATGCTGCACAATCTGGCCATTCGGAAGCAGATCCCCCTCATTGTGGATGACGGAGATCAACCAGGGCCCCAGCCCGCAGACCAGGACAGCTCGAGTGAGGTGGACAGCGGAGAGGAGGAAGCTGGGAATGTGCGCCAGCAGCTCATCGCCCGCTACTTCACTTGACGGTGAGTGTCCATGTACGACGGATGATGTGTCTGTATCTGTGCAGGTGTGTGTGTGCTGTGTCAGGGTGGCCGTATGTTCACTGCGTGCAGTGTGTCAACGCTCCATGGCCAGGAGTAGTATGCCACTGTTGGTGACTGTGGCATTGTGCCCTATTGCTCTGTGCGATGTGTGTACATTGCTTGTAGTTGTTGACATGTACTGTGTGATGGGTGTGTGACACACTCATTGAATGTGCTCCTGTTCTGTCTCCCACCCCTAGGTCCCTACAGGCCCTCCGGATTCCATTGCCATGCCACGCATCAGGTGCCTTTCCGCCCAAGGTGGCCGTTGTATTCCGTACAAATAAAACACAGGGCACAAACAGCAGTTAGTGAATAAGGTGCATTTATTACAAACTGTGACATGTGATTGTGTGTAAGGTGATGACAAAAGTGGTGCGTGCAGTGACAATGAGCTGTCGGTCATGGCTGCGTGATGATCAGGGTGTACCCACTGGTTCTATGTCCATAGTCCAACACACACATGCCATCCAGCTGGCTGTGTGGAGTGGGATCGTAGAGCAAGTCAATGCAGTGGCTGGTCAAGGAAGGCTGGCGGAAGGCTGGCTGGCTGCCTCACTTGCGACTGGAGCGTGCGAAGTCCTCCCGGGAGATCTGTTTCCTCTTCGGACGGCCCCTTCCACGTTTGGGAGGGGGTGTGTGGTGGCGACCTGCTGGTGGTGGGTGAGGTGTGCTCACTGGCTGTGGACGCAGGGGAAGTGGACACTGCTGCCCGAGCCTGCGCCCTAGCAGGTGGTGGCGGAGGTGGTGTTGCTGGCCTTGCCTGTGACCCCACCGCCACCACCAGCTGGCCCATGAGGTCCACGAGTTGGTCCATACGGGACACGAATTGGCCCATATGGGCGTCCATGGACCTCAGCACCCCCAGCACCTCCCGCGTGTCAGTAGCAGACCTGGCCCATTGTCCTTGGGCCTCTTCATAGGCCCCAAGGACTCTGGCCATTTGAGGCAGGGCATGGCTCCCAGGGGAGGCTGGCGTTTCCTGACCCTGCTCCTCCTACCAGTCCTGCTGCCACCGGCCTGCCCACTAGCCACATTGCACACCACGGTCCTCGCTGTGGCTCCCAGGGTGGATCCAGTCGGCCGGGCCACCACCTGCGCTGGGGCTGGTGCCAGCGAAGACGTGGTGGTGGTGGAGGCGGTGGTGGTCGGTGCGGCGATGGTGGCGGTTGCGGCAGTGGTAGTGGCCGCAATGACCGTGGGTGTGGCCGCAACGACAGTGGCAGCAGGGGACTGGGACTGTTCAGCATCCCTGGATGATGGGTTGGTGGGTAGGAGGGGTCCTGGGGAGCGGCTGGGCCCTGCCACGCCAGATGGGCCAGCTTGGTGGTCCGTGTCCGAAGAGGAGGACAGATCCTCCAGATCCGTGTGTCCTCGTTGGGGGCTTGTAGGCTGGCTGTGCTGGCTGCTGTCTCCATCCCCAGCATCCAGCAGTTCGTCACCTGTGGAGAGAATGAGATTTGTTATTGTGTTGCACCTGGCGAAGTATGTATTAGTCGTCTGACATTGGCAGTTCGTGCAATCTCGTACATGGGTTTCCCGGAGGCGAGTGTGTGGCTGTGGCATCTGTAGTTGTGTGTGCTAGGCAATGGGACTGTGTGCTGTGCACATGTGGCATGGGACGGATTGGCCATGCCGATGGGTGTGTTGCTGTGCCCCTACTCATTGTGACTCTGGTGTATGCGGGCTCCTGGCCCATCCTGGGTCTGGTTTGTACTTTGCTTTTGGAGTTCATATGGAACGCTTAGGAACGCATATGGCAACATGGGGGCCATGCCCCAGATTCGCATTTGGGAGGGGATATGCTTTTGGGGTTCAAATGGAACGCTTAGGAACGCATATGGCAACATGGGGGCCATGCCCCAGATTCGCATTTGGGAGGGGATATGCTTTTGGGGTTCAAATGGAACGCTTAGGAACGCATATGGCAACATGGGGGCCATGCCCCAGATTCGCATTTGGGAGGGGATATGCTTTTGGGGTTCAAATGGAACGCTTAGGAACGCATATGGCAACATGGGGGCCATGCCCCAGATTCGCATTTGGGAGGGGATATGCTTTTGGGGTACATGCTGTGAGCCATGGGTGCCGAACGTGACATGTGTTGTGGCAGCATGACAGTGCATGGTCTGAGGTGTGTGCATGCCTGACATGCCCTGCATATTTGCTGTCTGTTGTGGTTACTGGACATGGCATTGGACGCATCGTTATGAGTGAGTGATAGTTGTGTGCCAGCCAACGTATTGCAGTTGTCCCATCTCCTTGGTGTGCGTGCTGCCCTGTGCCATGTGCATCACTGCAGTGCTCGGGGGGTGTGGCCCATGTTGTGTGTTGTTGCTCACAGTGTGTCGTGCGCTTAATTGACTTCTGGCACATGGTTGGTCATGGGCATGTATCTTAGCGTGACTGCTGTATGTGTGGCAGCTGTGCGGATGACATGCCTTTCATGAGACTGGGGCTGACGGATGGGATGGATGGTATGTTGTATGTGCATGGTGTGTCTGTGTGTTTGATGGGTTCAGTGGTGTTCGTGTGCATTTATGTTGTTCCGCTCTGTTGCGTCTAGTGTTGTTTGTCTTACATAGGCGTAGTTGTGGGGTGTGGGGTTGACAGGCAGTGGGGGCTACATGGACAGGACTTCAATGGTGTTTCGGTTGTGTGTGATGAGTTGCACAGTGGCTGCCGTGTGGGACTATATTCAGTGTGGCTTGTGCATGCAGACGTGGCTCCTTGGGTGTTGCTATGTCTGTGATGGGTCATGTGGGGTGTGAGTCTGTTGTTCATGTCCGTGTGCACATTGTTCACTTGTTCGTGACGGTGGGCGGTGCTGCGTGTTCGTCTGCTACGTGACATGTCCCATGTGTTGGTGGTGTTATGGTCCTCATGCCTCCAGTAATCCAGCCCTGTCCAGTTTCCCACCTGCAAGTTGTTCGTGCGTGCACTGTACTGGATGCCACATGGCTCTAAGCGGGGGGTGCTCCATGTTGCAGGTCTGTGGGGGTGGGGGGTGTAGTGGGTCGTGGGGTGGCTGTACACCCACTGACACCGATTGCTGTGGACCGTGATGTCTGCCTTTCGGCTGTCGTTGTGCACTGCGGTGGCTGACACGTGGCTGTGGGGTGTGGGGATGCTCCTCCTTGCTGTGCTGTGGGACTGGGGCCTGGTGTGTGTTGTACTTGGGCTGTCCACCGTCCCACCCACTGCACTTTGTGTTCCTGCCACTTACCTGTTACTTGTCGGTTAGTGCAGCTGTGGCGGACACATGGGTGTGGTGGGTGCTCGTTGTGGCGCTTCTGGCATATTTGGGGACCTGTTGGTGGTTACGTGGCTGGCTTAGTGTACACATGTCCCCACGCATCTTACAGTTGTTCGGTTTGGGCTGTGTGTGGTAGTGTCTGTTGCATGTGTGTGTGATGTGTTGTGTATTGTGTGCTGGACATGGGGGTGTTTGTCCCTGGGAGCTGTGGCATGGTAGTTGCGCATGTGAGTACATAGCGGTGTGCTGGTATACATTAGTTTGTACTTACCAGCCTCCACTCCCCTGCTAATCCGGCGAGGATCTCCGGATGTATTACGACTCGCACCTTCTCCTCCCACGCTTTGAAGGTCTTAAAGAGCGCGGGATTCCTCCGCCAGTGACGGCAGCCAGCTCTCTGTTTTTGCCCTCCTTCTTCTTGACCAGGCTCTTTACGTCATTCCAACGTTTGTTTATCTCGACTCTGTTCCTGGGCAGGGTCCCGACTGCATTGACCTGGTCTACGATCCGGTTCCACATTCTGTTTCTGGTGGCTAGTGGTGTGTGCTGGACCATGTTCCCATAGATTTGTGGGTACACCTTGATGATCTCGTCGACCATGACCGTCAGCTCCATGGGCGTGAACTTGGGCATCCTTTGTGGTGCCATGGTGTTTGTGGTGCTGGTGCGGTGTGTGTTGTGTAATGTGCAGGGGGTTTGTGGTGCCGGTGTTTGGTGGTGGTGTGTGGTGGTGGTGGTTGTGATGTGTGCGTTTCTGTGGTGTGCTGCTGTCCTTGCTGTGTCACTGTGTCCTCTCCTCTCCTCTCTGGTTTGCAATGTAGCAAGGGGTTGTGGTCTGTGGGAGTGCTGCTTTTGTACTCACCTATGTGGGTGTGTCCTCATGGTCTGTTGTTTTCAGGTGTGTTGTGTCTGGGGTTCTGGCCTTTGTATTTTTTGTTTGTCCGGGGGGTGTTTTCGGGATGTGTACTGTGCTTGTGTATTTGTGTGTGCCTTGCTGTGTGGACTTATTGGCCATGTTGTGTGCTATTGGTTTTGTGTGCGGATGGTTTCTGTGCAGGTACGTTGGCGCCATGGCTTCTGCCGTGTCGATTCTCATCGGCGTTGTTTGCGCTGGCGGGCGGTATATTTGTTGTTTTTCCGCGCTCATGGCGGTGCGATCGTAATTTCACGTGCGGTGTGTCGGCCGTGTGGGCGGGCGGTTTTGTGTTGTCGTGCGTGTTTCCGTCCGTGGCGGGCGGTTTGACTCCGACTCGGACGATGGCGGGCGGTATTTTGTGTGATTTTTCCGCCGATGGCGGTTTTCGGTTTGTGTACTCATAATGGCGTGGTCGGTGTTCAGGCGGTGTGTGCGGGCGGATTTTTGCAGCTTCCATGCCTGGCGGATTTTTTTACGCCGGGTATCGTAATGGGCCCCTAATACACAGTTCTTTTATTAAAAAAACGCGTCTCTGTCTCCAACGTAAACTCGATTAAAATGAATCTGCAAAAAAGATTAAAAGCATACCCACCCACACAAATACACCCAAATACATTTATTAAATACAATAAAATGAATTTATAGCAACAAAACAACACATATTTACTGATATTAATGTCCGTCTACACTACACCTCAAACAGTAACTCACGTCATCTCACTAAAATATAACTAACAACTACAGCACACCAAAAACGTAATAACCTAACTATAAATACAATATATAAGTCCTAACTACACTAAAACATAAGTATTAACTTAGAAAAATAAGTAAAATTTCCCTTACCTTGCTCGACGCGACGCAGCTTCCAACCGCGAGCTTCTCCGACCCTCAATGACCCAAAATAACAGTACGCGGTTACAAAATAGTCCTGTAAACTTAAAATGGCTGCCTAAATAAAGTTTAAAAAAGGAATAATGTAAAAAAATCATTATAGCAAAGTATAAATTTCACATATATTTTTCTTATGTTGTACACAATTTTCTGTATATTTAAAAATTACTATATAATGTATTATACTTTGTAAAGTTATAATAATAATTAATATAAAAATATATTTATTATTATTATAATTATATATGTTTTTTTATAATGATAAAAATTATAAAAAATACATATTAATTATGTGAAATTGTTAAATAAAACTTACCTGTTTAAAAATAGATTTTCATTAATTACAACAATGTGATAATTAATATTATTAATATTTTATATACTAATAATATTAATTAAAAATATATTTACATGTAATAAAGTGCTAATTATTTGTAAATGATAAACAATATTTACTACAACATTATAATGTTACAATATTAAATAATAAATAAACATACAATGCTTTACTTTCTGTATATATATACCAAAAATGGTTATATAATTTGTATACATATATTACAATGTTACAAATGTTGTAAAATAATGACATAACATTTTTTTTCCCTTAAAAAATTCTATTAACGAATAAATGTATGTAAAATAATTTATGTTCCTTCAATAAAAATTTACAAATGTTATGTATATTTAATAATGTCTATTGCATTGTATAAATAAATAAAAAAATTGTTTCTCTTTCTATCTACTTATACAAAAATAAAAAAAATTGAAAATAAAAAAAGTCTAATTTATTTTTATATGTATATCTTATAATTAAATATTTTACTTAAATATATTAATTTGATAAATATACCTTTTAATTAACATTTGTTTTTTTACTAGAAAATAATAAACTATACATCACTTACACAAGACAAATTCATTTTCACTACACATAATAAAATACATTTATATTCCTTCACATATAAAAACACATACAGTAAGTTTCCTACAACTCTTTATATAAAATAAATAAATACACATCAAATAACATATTTGTTATATAAATATTTATAATATTAATTATAAATAATTATAAAAATATATTTCTACATAAACAAACATCACCAACTATTCCCAATACATTTAAACAATATTCATTAAATGTGGTAAACTTAAACAATATATAATTTACTCTTCCCACTACACTTAAAATTAAGGGGCCGATTCCGATCTCGGCCGGTAGGGCTCCGAATCGGATTCGGCTGTACCAGATCCGATTCGGAGCCCTGTTTCCCGACCGAACCGTACGCGGGTCCGGCCGAGCGAGTACGATGCGAAATCGCCGACCGACTCGTCCGGGCATCCCGACCGCTCCGACCGACTCGCTCCCGGCTCGAACCGCTCCGACCGACTCGCTCGGACTCGACTCGCACCGCGCAATGGAGACGTTTCCCGGCCGGGTAAGTACGATGCGCGCCGCGAGCAGTCCGACCGAGCCGCGCCCGTCCGGCTCGTAAGAGCTGTCGGAGCCGCACTTTGGGGGTCCGTGTCGGACTCCCTGTACGCGTAGCCGCGCGAGTCGCACACAGGGGGACCCATGGGTCCCCCTACCTGTGCGTGTACGGCGCGACTCGCTTCGCCGCGCACCCGCTGTAGGGGGCGCACTTGTCCGACTCGCACCCATTGAGTCAATGGGAGCCCGCGTACGCGTTGTACGACCGGCTCCCATTGACTTCAATGGGAGTCCGACCGACTCGAGTCCGATAACATACGGACGCATCGTACTCGTTCGGTCGGACTGCACGGGTCCGATTCGGTCGGAAATCTCTCCGGGTCCGGCTCGGTCGGAGAAATTTCCGGCCCGAATCGGAATCGACCCCTTAGTAATAAAACATACAAAACATTAACCATATATAATTTACTATTCCCAATACAGCATACATTAAATAATAAAAACTACTTTACATTGAACAAATTAAAATTACTATTCCCACTGCACTAATTAGTAATTCAGAGAAGTTGCTGCACACTAAACATATAACAATTACTATTCCCACTGCAGTAAGTATTAATTCAGGAAGATGCTGGACACTAAACATATAAAATTACTATTCCCACTCCAATAAAAATTAAATCAGGAAGGTGCTGGACACTAAACATATAAAATTACTATTCCCACTCCAATAAAAATTTAAGTCAGGGAAGGTGCTGGACATTAAACATATATAAATTACTATTCCCACTTCTCTCAGTATTAACTCAGGGAAGGTGCTGGACATTAAACATATATAAATTACTATTCCCACTGCAGTGAGTATTAAGTCAGGGAAATTGCTGGACACTAAACATATAAAATTACTATTCCCACTTCAGTCAAAATTAAGTCAGGGAAGGTGCTGGACATTAAACATATATAAATTACTATTCCCACTCCAGTAAGTATTAACTCAAGGAAGGTGCTGGACATTAAACATATATAAATTACTATTCCCACTCCAGTAAATATTAACTCAGGGAAGGTGCTGGACACTAAGGGGCCGATTCCGATCTCGGCCGGTAGGGCTCCGAATCGGATTCGGCTTAACCGGATCCGATTCGGAGCCCTATTTCCCGACCGATTCGTACGCGCGTCCGGGCGAGCGAGTACGATGCGAAATCGCCGACCGACTCGTCCGGGCGTCCCGACCGCTCCGACCGACTCGTTCCCGGGTCTAACCGCACCGACCGACTCGCTCGGACTCGACTCGCACCGCGCAATGGAGACGTTCCCCGGCCGGGTAAGTACGATGCGCGCCGCGAGCAGTCCGACCGAGCCGCGCACTCCGGCTCGAAAGAGCAGTCGGAGCCGTACTTTGGGGGTCCGTGTCGGACTCCCCTGTACGCGTAGCCGCGCTGAGTCGCACACAGGGGGGACCCATGGGTCCCCCTACCTGTGCGTGTACGGCGCGAGTCGGTTCGACGCGTACACGCTGTAGGGGGCGCCCTTGTCCGACTCTCGCACTCCATTGAGTCAATGGGAGCCCGCGTACGCGTTGTACGACCGGCTCCCATTGACTTCAATGGGAGTCCGACCGACTCGAGTCCGATGGCATACGTGCGCATCGTACTCGCTCGGGTCGGGCTGCACGGGTCCGATTCGGTCGGAAATCTCTCCGGGTCCGGCTCGGTCGGAGAGATTTTTGTCCGGAATCGGAATCGGCCCCATAACATATAAAATTACTATTCCCACTCCAGTCAAAATTAAGTCAGGGAATATGCTGGACACTAAACATATAAAATTACTATTCCCACTTCATTCAAAATTAAGTCAGGGAAGGTGCTGGACATTAAACATATATAAATTACTATTCCCACTCCAGTAAGTATTAACTCAAGGAAGGTGCTGGACATTAAACATATATAAATTACTATTCCCACTCCAGTAAATATTAACTCAGGGAAGGTGCTGGACACTAAACATATAAAATTACTATTCCCACTTCAGTCAAAATTAAGTCAGGGAAGGTGCTGGACATTAAACATATATAAATTACTATTCCCACTCCAGCAAGTATTAACTCAAGGAAGGTGCTGGACATTAAACATATATAAATTACTATTCCCACTCCAGTAAATATTAACTCAGGGAAGGTGCTGGACACTAAACATATAAAATTACTATTCCCACTCAAGTCAAAAATTAAGTCAGGGAATATGCTGGACACTAAACATATAAAATTACTATTCCCACTTCAGTAAAAATTAAGTCAGGGAAGGTGCTGGACATTAAACATATATACATTACTATTCCCACTCCAGTAAGTATTAACTCAAGGAAGGTGCTGGACATTAAACATATATAAATTACTATTCCCACTCCAGTAAATATTAACTCAGGGAAGGTGCTGGACACTAAACATATAAAATTACTATTCCCACTTCAGTAAATATTAACTCAGGGAAGGTGCTGGACACTAAACATATAAAATTACTATTCCCACTCCAGTAAAAATTAAGTCAGGGAAGGTGCTGGACATTAAACATATATAAATTACTATTCCCACTCCAGTAAGTATTAACTCAAGGAAGGTGCTGGACATTAAACATATATAAATTACTATTCCCACTCCAGTAAATATTAACTCAGGGAAGGTGCTGGACACTAAGGGGTCGATTCCGATTCGGGCCGGAAATTTCTCCGACCGAGCCGGACCCGGAGAGATTTCCGACCGAATCGGACCCGTGCAGTCCGACCGAACGAGTACGATGCGTCCGTATGTTATCGGACACGAGTCGGGTCGGACTCCCATTGAAGTCAATGGGAGCCGGTCGTACAACGCGTACGCGGGCTCCCATTGCCTCAATGGGTGCGAGGCGGACAAGGGCGCCCTACAGCGAGTACGCCGCGAAGCGCTCGCGGCGTACACGCACAGGTAGGGGGACCCTTGGGTCCCCCTGTGTGCGCCTCGCACGGGTACGCTGCTACAGGGGGTCCGACACGGACCCCCAAAGTACGGCTCCGACAGCGAGTTCCGAGTCGGACGGCGCGAGTCGGTCGGAGCGGTCGAGGTGCGCATCGTACTTACCCGGCCGGAAAACGTCTCCATTGCGCGGTGCGAATCGGGTCCGAGCGAGTCGGTCGGAGCGGTTCGAGTCCGAGCGAGTCGGTCGGAGTTGTCGGGACGCCCGGACGAGTCGGTCGGCGACCCGCATCGTACTCGCTCGGCCGGACTCACAGTACGGTTCGGTCGGGAAACAGGCTTTCGCATGGCTTTTTTCCCGACCGAATGGTATTGGGTCCGCCTCCGACCGAGATCGGAATCGGCCCCTAAACATATAAAATTACTATTCCCACTCCAGTAAAAATTAAGTCAGGGAATATGCTAGACATTAAACACATAAAAATTACTATTCCCACTACAGTAATTATGAAGTCAAGAACACGCTGGACACTTAGGGGCCGATTCCGATCTCGGCCGGTAGGGCTCCGAATCGGATTCGGCTTTACCGGATCCGATTCGGAGCCCTGTTTCCCGACCGAACCGTACGCGGGTCCGGCCGAGCGAGTACGATGCGAAATCGCCGACCGACTCGTCCGGGCGTCCCGACCGCTCCGACCGACTCGCTCCCGGCTCGAACCGCTCCAACCGACTCGCTCGGACTCGACTCGCACCGCGCAATGGAGACGTTTCCCGGCCGGGTAAGTACGATGCGCGCCGTGAGCAGTCCGACCGAGCCGCGCACTCCGGCTCGTAAGAGCTGTCGGAGCCGTACTTTGGGGGTCCGTGTCGGACCCCATGTACGCGTAGCCGCGCGAGTCGCACACAGGGGGACCCATGGGGCCCCCCTACCTGTGCGTGTACGGCGCGAACCGCTCGCCGCGCACCCGCTGTAGGGGCGCCCTTGTCCGACTCGCACCCATTGAGTCAATGGGAGCCCACGTACGCGTTGTACGACCGGCTCCCATTGACATCAATGGGAGTCCGACCGACTCGAGTCCGATAACATACGGACGCATCGTACTCGTTCGGTCGGACTGCACGGGTCCGATTCGGTCGGAAATCTCTCCGGGTCCGGCTCGGTCGGAGAAATTTCCGGCCCGAATCGGAATCGACCCCTAAATATATATGTTTTACAATATTAACAACTTTACCATTTTCCCCTAATAACGCAACATCCCAGTACTAAAAACAACTTACTATTTATATTTATAAATTACTTTATTTCTTCTAATTATTTGCAATTTTTTAAATTTCTACTTAATAAATATTTTTAAAATATTATTTAAATAACACTTCCCACCCTTATCCCCTAATAAAGAAACATCCCCTCCTAAAACAAAACATATATTTTAACTTTTTAATATAAATTTCGTTTTTTAAATTATTTTCTAATTTCTAAAAATTTTAAATTCATATCTAAATTTACACTATATCTTTAAAATACTCCACACCCTTATCCCCTAATGACCCAACATCCCACTACTAAAATAAAAAATATATTTTAAATTTTTAATATAAATTTCGTTTTTTAAATTAATTTCGAATTTCTAATTTTTTTTAATTAATATCTAAATTTAAACTAACATTTTTTATATACTCCCCACCCTTATCCCCTAATAACCCAACATCCCGCTCCTAAAAGAAAACATATATTTTACATATTTAATATAAATTTGGTTTTTTAAATTAATTTCGAATTTCTAAAATTTTTATATTAATATCTAAATTTACACTAATATTTTTTAAATACTTCCCACCCTTATACCCTAATAACCCAACATCTCACTACTAAAAGAAAACATATATTTTACATTTTTAATATAAATTTCGTTTTTTAAATTAATTTCGAATTTCTATAAATTTTCTATTTAAATATAAATTTACACTAATATTTTTAAATTACTCCCCACCCTTATCCCCTAATAACCCAACATCCCGCTCCTAAAAAAAACATATATTTTACACTTTTAATATAAATTTCATTTTTTAAATTAATTTCTAATTTCTAAAAATTTAAAATTAATATCTAAGGGGCCCATTACGATACCCGGCGTAAATAAATCCGCCAGGCATGGAAGCGGCAAAAATCCGCCCGCACACACCGCCTGAACACCGACCACGCCATTATGAGTACACAAACCAAAACCGCCATCGGCGGAAAATCACACAAAATACCGCCCGCCATCGTCCGAGTCGGAGTCAAACCGCCCGCCACGGACGGAAACACGCACGACAACACAAAACCGCCCGCCCACACGGCCGACACACCGCACGTGAAATTACGATCGCACCGCCATGAGCGCGGAAAACAACAAATATACCGCCCGCCAGCGCAAACAACGCCGATGAGAATCGACACGGCAGAAGCCATGGCGCCAACGTACCTGCACAGAAACCATCCGCACACAAAACCAATAGCACACAACATGGCCAATAAGTCCACACAGCAAGGCACACACAAATACACAAGCACAGTACACATCCCGAAAACACCCCCCGGACAAACAAAAAATACAAAGGCCAGAACCCCAGACACAACACACCTGAAAACAACAGACCATGAGGACACACCCACATAGGTGAGTACAAAAGCAGCACTCCCACAGACCACAACCCCTTGCTACATTGCAAACCAGAGAGGAGAGGAGAGGACACAGTGACACAGCAAGGACAGCAGCACACCACAGAAACGCACACATCACAACCACCACCACCACCACCACCACCACCAAACACCGGCACCACAAACCCCTGCACATTACACAACACACACCGCACCAGCACCACAAACACCATGGCACCACAAAGGATGCCCAAGTTCACGCCCATGGAGCTGACGGTCATGGTCGACGAGATCATCAAGGTGTACCCACAAATCTATGGGAACATGGTCCAGCACACACCACTAGCCACCAGAAACAGAATGTGGAACCGGATCGTAGACCAGGTCAATGCAGTCGGGACCCTGCCCAGGAACAGAGTCGAGATAAACAAACGTTGGAATGACGTAAAGAGCCTGGTCAAGAAGAAGGAGGGCAAAAACAGAGAGCTGGCTGCCGTCACTGGCGGAGGGAATCCCGCGCTCTTTAAGACCTTCAAAGCGTGGGAGGAGAAGGTGCGAGTCGTAATCCATCCGGAGATCCTCGCCGGATTAGCAGGGGGAGTGGAGGCTGGTAAGTACAAACTAATGTATACCAGCACACCGCTATGTACTCACATGCGCAACTACCATGCCACAGCTCCCAGGGACAAACACCCCCATGTCCAGCACACAATACACAACACATCACACACACATGCAACAGACACTACCACACACAGCCCAAACCGAACAACTGTAAGATGCGTGGGGACATGTGTACACTAAGCCAGCCACGTAACCACCAACAGGTCCCCAAATATGCCAGAAGCGCCACAACGAGCACCCACCACACCCATGTGTCCGCCACAGCTGCACTAACCGACAAGTAACAGGTAAGTGGCAGGAACACAAAGTGCAGTGGGTGGGACGGTGGACAGCCCAAGTACAACACACACCAGGCCCCAGTCCCACAGCACAGCAAGGAGGAGCATCCCCCACACCCCACAGCCACGTGTCAGCCACCGCAGTGCACAACGACAGCCGAAAGGCAGACATCACGGTCCACAGCAATCGGTGTCAGTGGGTGTACAGCCACCCCCACGACCCACTACACCCCCCACCCCCACAGACCTGCAACATGGAGCACCCCCGCTTAGAGCCATGTGGCATCCAGTACAGTGCACGCACGAACAACTTGCAGGTGGGAAACTGGACAGGGCTGGATTACTGGAGGCATGAGGACCATAACACCACCAACACATGGGACATGTCACGTAGCAGACGAACACGCAGCACCGCCCACCGTCACGAACAAGTGAACAATGTGCACACGGACATGAACAACAGACTCACACCCCACATGACCCATCACAGACATAGCAACACCCAAGGAGCCACGTCTGCATGCACAAGCCACACTGAATATAGTCCCACACGGCAGCCACTGTGCAACTCATCACACACAACCGAAACACCATTGAAGTCCTGTCCATGTAGCCCCCACTGCCTGTCAACCCCACACCCCA
This sequence comes from Calotriton arnoldi, assembly GCA_963921515.1. Taxonomy (NCBI): domain Eukaryota; kingdom Metazoa; phylum Chordata; class Amphibia; order Caudata; family Salamandridae; genus Calotriton; species Calotriton arnoldi. The sequence continues at coordinate 21,429 of CAWUFW010022213.1, read as the reverse complement.
CAACTACGCCTATGTAAGACAAACAACACTAGACGCAACAGAGCGGAACAACATAAATGCACACGAACACCACTGAACCCATCAAACACACAGACACACCATGCACATACAACATACCATCCATCCCATCCGTCAGCCCCAGTCTCATGAAAGGCATGTCATCCGCACAGCTGCCACACATACAGCAGTCACGCTAAGATACATGCCCATGACCAACCATGTGCCAGAAGTCAATTAAGCGCACGACACACTGTGAGCAACAACACACAACATGGGCCACACCCCCCGAGCACTGCAGTGATGCACATGGCACAGGGCAGCACGCACACCAAGGAGATGGGACAACTGCAATACGTTGGCTGGCACACAACTATCACTCACTCATAACGATGCGTCCAATGCCATGTCCAGTAACCACAACAGACAGCAAATATGCAGGGCATGTCAGGCATGCACACACCTCAGACCATGCACTGTCATGCTGCCACAACACATGTCACGTTCGGCACCCATGGCTCACAGCATGTACCCCAAAAGCATATCCCCTCCCAAATGCGAATCTGGGGCATGGCCCCCATGTTGCCATATGCGTTCCTAAGCGTTCCATTTGAACCCCAAAAGCATATCCCCTCCCAAATGCGAATCTGGGGCATGGCCCCCATGTTGCCATATGCGTTCCTAAGCGTTCCATATGAACTCCAAAAGCAAAGTACAAACCAGACCCAGGATGGGCCAGGAGCCCGCATACACCAGAGTCACAATGAGTAGGGGCACAGCAACACACCCATCGGCATGGCCAATCCGTCCCATGCCACATGTGCACAGCACACAGTCCCATTGCCTAGCACACACAACTACAGATGCCACAGCCACACACTCGCCTCCGGGAAACCCATGTACGAGATTGCACGAACTGCCAATGTCAGACGAGTAATACATACTTCGCCAGGTGCAACACAATAACAAATCTCATTCTCTCCACAGGTGACGAACTGCTGGATGCTGGGGATGGAGACAGCAGCCAGCACAGCCAGCCTACAAGCCCCCAACGAGGACACACGGATCTGGAGGATCTGTCCTCCTCTTCGGACACGGACCACCAAGCTGGCCCATCTGGCGTGGCAGGGCCCAGCCGCTCCCCAGGACCCCTCCTACCCACCAACCCATCATCCAGGGATGCTGAACAGTCCCAGTCCCCTGCTGCCACTGTCGTTGCGGCCACACCCACGGTCATTGCGGCCACTACCACTGCCGCAACCGCCACCATCGCCGCACCGACCACCACCGCCTCCACCACCACCACGTCTTCGCTGGCACCAGCCCCAGCGCAGGTGGTGGCCCGGCCGACTGGATCCACCCTGGGAGCCACAGCGAGGACCGTGGTGTGCAATGTGGCTAGTGGGCAGGCCGGTGGCAGCAGGACTGGTAGGAGGAGCAGGGTCAGGGAAACGCCAGCCTCCCCTGGGAGCCATGCCCTGCCTCAAATGGCCAGAGTCCTTGGGGCCTATGAAGAGGCCCAAGGACAATGGGCCAGGTCTGCTACTGACACGCGGGAGGTGCTGGGGGTGCTGAGGTCCATGGACGCCCATATGGGCCAATTCGTGTCCCGTATGGACCAACTCGTGGACCTCATGGGCCAGCTGGTGGTGGCGGTGGGGTCACAGGCAAGGCCAGCAACACCACCTCCGCCACCACCTGCTAGGGCGCAGGCTCGGGCAGCAGTGTCCACTTCCCCTGCATCCACAGCCAGTGAGCACACCTCACCCACCACCAGCAGGTCGCCACCACACACCCCCTCCCAAACGTGGAAGGGGCTGTCCGAAGAGGAAACAGATCTCCCGGGAGGACTTCACACGCTCCAGTCGCAAGTGAGGCAGCCAGCCAGCCTTCCGCCAGCCTTCCTTGACCAGCCACTGCATTGACTTGCTCTACGATCCCACTCCACACAGCCATCTGGATGGCATGTGTGTGTTGGACTATGGACATAGAACCAGTGGGTACACCCTGATCATCACGCAGCCATGACCGACAGCTCATTGTCACTGCACGCACCACTTTTGTTATCACCTTACACACAATCACATGTCACAGTTTGTAATAAATGCACCTTATTCACTAACTGCTGTTTGTGCCCTGTGTTTTATTTGTACGGAATACAACGGCCACCTTGGGCGGAAAGGCACCTGATGCGTGGCATGGCAATGGAATCCGGAGGGCCTGTAGGGACCTAGGGGTGGGAGACAGAACAGGAGCACATTCAATGAGTGTGTCACACACCCATCACACAGTACATGTCAACAACTACAAGCAATGTACACACATCGCACAGAACAATAGGGCACAATGCCACAGTCACCAACAGTGGCATACTACCCTGGCCATGGAGCGTTGACACACTGCACGCAGTGAACATACGGCCACCCTGACACAGCACACACACACCTGCACAGATACAGACACATCATCCGTCGTACATGGACACTCACCGTCAAGTGAAGTAGCGGGCGATGAGCTGCTGGCGCACATTCCCAGCTTCCTCCTCTCCGCTGTCCACCTCACTCGAGCTGTCCTGGTCTACGGGCTGGGGCCCTGGTTGATCTCCGTCATCCACAATGAGGGGGATCTGCTTCCGAATGGCCAGATTGTGCAGCATGCAGCACGCCACCACTATCTGGCACACCTTCTGTGGGGAGTACGCCAGTGCACCCTCGGTGCGGTCCAGGCACCTGAACCTGGACTTGAGGAGGCCAAAGGTACGCTCGACCACACGTCTGGTCCTCCCATGTGCCTCATTGTATCGATCGTCTGCTGGGGTGCGAGGATTCCTCAATGGACTGAGCAGCCATGCCCCATTCGGATACGCAGAGTCACCTGGGTGTGAGGGACACAGAGAACCGTTGCAATTCCAACTGGACAGGGGACAGCATCGCACAACCAGCACGCTACACCACTCCACATACTCACCGACAATACAGGCACGATCCTGTTGCAGATTGGCCATCAGTCGTGGCAAGATGCTGTTGCGCATTATGTGTGCGTCATGGGCCGAGCCTGGAAACTTGGCACACACGTGGGTGATCACCATGTCCGCAAGGCACACCACTTGCACATTCAGGGAGTGCGTGTGCTTCCTGTTGCGGTACAGGTGCTCAGTGGCCTGTGGTGGAACAAGACCAACATGAGTGCAGTCAATGGCTCCCACGACGTGTGGGATTCTGCCAAGGGCATAGAATGCACCCTTCACTGCCGCCAATTCACGAGCCCTGGGGAATCTGATGTACCTGTTCCGGCACAGCATCATGGCTGCCAGTACATCCCTCAGCACCTTGCTGAACATGGGCTGGGACATCCCTCCTCCACTGCCCACTGTGTGCTGGAATGACCCAGTGGCGAAGAAATGCATGGCGGCCATCACCTTAGCCGTGGGGGTGACAGCAGTCGGATACACCCTGCGGGGACGGAGATGGGGCTCTAACATGGCACACAGTCGATGCAGAGTTGGCCTGTCCAGCCGAAACTTCCTGATTACCTCTGTATCGTCCATGTCCGCCAGCAATTGGTATGGGCGGTCAATGTTCGGTCTCCGCCTGGGTTAAATGGCAGAGGACACATGTCAAAGCAACACGGCACATAGCAATTTCGCATACACATCACTGACATGACTGAGCAAGCACATGAGCCACAGCCCAGCTGTCAAGCTGGGACGGCACGGCCACAATACACTTACACAGGTCTCCCAACAATGGCAATGGCAAGTGAGACATACCACTGCCATGTGCATGCACATGGGGATCTAGGCCCCAATGACTTGCGGGGCGTGCTGATGGGGACTGACTGCATATTCGTCAAGCGGCAACGCCACGGCAACATGAGTGTCTGCTGAGCATGGAACTGCTTCCGAGGCTGGATGAGTATGGCACACGACGACGACGATGTGGGCACGGGCTGAGCGGCCAATACAAGTGGGACCTGTGGCACGAGGGGATATGAGACAGTAGTAGGTGTCAGCACTGCACCCTATGTACAGCACTGTACGGATCACAGCTCCCGAAACATTGACTGGTGTCCACATTGACAGCCCCATGCCAAGACGGCTGTGTGCTTGCAGTCACACGTCACAGGTGAGAGGTTACATTGCACGTGCCAGGTGGCAGACGTACATAGTGGGAGCTGGCATGTGTGTGCATGTGTCTCCTGTTCAGGATCCACCAGATGGGCGCTGACTCTGTACTGACCATTGGACACAGCATGTTCCGTGGAAGGCTTGTGTGTGTGGGATGGTGGCACTGGATGTGCCTCCGTTGGGTGGGGGGCCATGCACAGGGCGGGTACGTCGATGATTGCGCATTGTTGGTCACGGTGGGTGCACCAACTAAGATGTGTTGCCGTGTGTTCAATTCCTATGTCCGCATGATGATGGACTGTGGATGTGGGCAGACTACACATTGGTCGATGTGCTGTCTATATGCATGTGCCTTCACACCAGGCACAGCTGCCCCTGCACATGTGACCCCTGCTGGACTCGCTGCTGGGTCTGTGGAGCTGATGCACCTTCTGCGCGTGGGGCGGACAGCTCTCCTCACTTCCCTCATTGCGCATGTCATGTCTTTGCCGCAGGTGACATGGATCATGGAGGGCCCACATGTACGCGTGGGTAGGCTACACATGATTGTTCACTGGTCGCCACCCCCAGTCAGTGTTTCGAATGGGAAGGTTGTCGTGCTGGTGGTATGTTCGATGTGGCGGATGGGCGGGCCTAGGTGCGGGCTTACATTCCGGACATGGGGGGTAGTTGGATTGGCGACTAGTTGCAGTACACACGGGACACGTCTCTTCCTTTCCACATCTGGGTCATCCCTTGTACTAACTGACAGTGATACAGTCATCTTCGCCCCAGCCCTCATGTCCTCCCCTCGCCCCCCAATATGCATGCTCACCTGCGAGGCTAGCGCTGCACAGGCAGCCCCAAGCTCGCACCAGAGAGGGCAAGGAGTGTATGTGTGGGTCCAGGGGCTGATCGGTATGTGTGGCGGGACGCCGTCCACCTGCGTGGTGCCCCAAATGGAGACCCGGCCTGCATGGACTATGCATCACAGTCTTCGCCTTCCGGATCCGCCACCTGCGACACCCAGTGGCTGTGGCTGCCCTTGCGGCCAGGCCGCGTCCGTCTGTGGCTGATGGCCCACACATTCACTCTTTGGCCTCTCTGGGGAGGGCTCGGGGTGGTGGCGCACGCGCTTGCACTTAGTCGCAATGGCATGTGGCGTGGTTGGTATGATGGGCAATGGATGGGATGGTGCGAGCCACCTCCCGTGACGTCAGTGCTGCTCGTGCTGTGGTGCGTCCCCCTACACTTCCATTTGACTTGTGCCATGCTAGACGTTGAGGTTCTATTGCCTGCGTGATATGACCAGGAGGAGCGCGAGGAGACCTCTCACACACCATGCTCCACTGCCATCCCGTGCCCTGTATCGCCTGTGCGGATTGACTATGTTGGGGTTACACCTGGTCGACTGGGGCTGTGTGTGCCTTGTCAAGGGGCATGGCGGGCGCACAACAGGATCCAGCTTGTCCACAGAGGGTGGGCTGAGGTGCGCCTGGTACCGCTTTGTACGTGTGCCCGGCTGCTGTGCACACACGTGTTCACTCCCCCGACAGGTGTCCTCTCACAATGCCCAGGGAAGCGGTGGTGTACTGTTCATGACCCCTCCCAACACGGCGTGCTCCAACTTGGCATGTGCGCATCTACCCGTCGCACCCACCCACCTGAGCACTGCGTCCATACGACTTCACACGACACATGTGTGTCTTCCACAGTAGTGCTACTCATTTGCGTTGACATCCAATACCAGTGGACTACATGGTCATGTCACGACTGCCGTGTACTTCACATACTCTCATCCTCTCTCATTCGTACTTGTGAAATGAGTCAGCGGAGACAGTTCTGGTTTCAAACATTATATTGAGTCTTCTGTCCTCTGTGATGCAGTATAGTGGACACTACTGGCAGCGGAATACATGTTGAGGATATACTGAGCATGATAACAAATGGGATAGGGTGTGGGTTACATCTGCTTGGCCAAGGCTGTGCTAATGTACATTTACGTATAGCTGCGGAGCTGCGGACTTTGACACAGACGGTATACATGTAGCCTACCAGACCGCTCGGCATCATGGGCACAGTCCATCTCAGTTCCATGTGACAGGTTTGCTGCGGTTGTTCCTCATGCACGCGTGCATGTGAGATGACATCAGGGCATGTGCTTGCGTGCATGCAGCGGCGTGCCACTTGTTGTTGCACTGTGGTGGTTACTGGACATGTCACAGTCACTGGGGTCGTGTTGTTGTTGTATGCACTTGTCGTCCATGCAAAGGTCCTGGTATGGGATTCCCGGGCGGGGGTGGGAGGGGTGCAGCACCCACAGACTCCAGGCGACCTATTCATGTCCACTGAGCGGTGTGTGTGTCCATGTGCGCTGGATCCATGTCGTGTCCTGGTTGTTCGTGCAGTTCCGTCCATGTGGGTGCGATGCACAGAGCCCATGCCACTGCCTCCCACGATGCATGCGGTGTTCCTGGATGTGATGGGGAACAGTGTGCATGTCCCGGTCATATCCGATGTCATGGCGATGTCGTTGATGGTGTGGTTACAGTTGCCGGTCGTTTGGTATGGCTGTTGTGGTGGTGACTGGCCAGTCCGTGCGGAAGCTGAGCATGGGTGCGGGGTTGGACTTCATAGGTCACTCGGGAACCTGCGTTGTGGTCCGACGTATTTACAGGTTGTCAGGTATGCGATGCCGTCCAGCAGGGCTTCCATGTCATTGGTGGTGTACATGTTTGCCAGCCAATGAAGCGGATGGTGGCTGTCAAGGTGTTGTTCGTAGGTTGTCCCTTGGAGGACCATGATGGGGCATGCTGGGTGACATTCGATGTAGCTGTTCTCGATGATCCGTCGTGTGGAGGCACAGTGGTTCCATTTCAGTGCGCGTGCGATGTTGGCCACATACGCCATGCCCCCATAGGCAGAGCAGGCCCTGTCGTGTGCGTCCAGAGGGAGGAGTAGTGGTAGCAGGTCCGCCTTCAGACATGCCGGGTTGGAGAGGCATATCTCGACGGGATGCTGGTAGGGACACCTCCGACAGTAGAAGACGGGCATGACGCAGCTGAACAATGTGATGCGGTAAGTCAGTCGGTAACTTACGTTCAGCAGGGACAGGAGATCGCATCCCAATGTATGTATCGTGTTGGTTTGGTACAGCTTGAGCTGTTCGGCGTAGTTGGGTAGGTGTGTTGCGGTTGCCATTTCGCAGCGGTTCGTAGAGGTGGCGTGCTCCGGCTGTGTGTGCAGTCTGCAATGTGCACGCTCCGGGGTTGCTGTGAGCTCTGTGTAGTCGTGGGGAGACAGGACTTGTGTTCTGTTGGCTTGTTTGGAGGACACGGGCCCTCTTCCCACATGCTTCTCAGACAGTTCAAGGTCAGTGCTGTGTGACTCCTTCCAATTAACTTGCATGTGGCCGACATGGGGGAGTGTTTTCTTCTTTCTTCCCCGTCCGTTGTGTGCTTCTGTGATATGCGCTATCTGCCCTGTGGTCGGTCTCCTCGGCATGCCTGTGTTGGTCTATTCTTGGACAATGGCTGTATTCACCGGCTTCTGTCGTAGGGCTGTGGTTTCGGTGTTGGAATGGAAGGTCATTCAGTGCTGTCTGCTCTCCCTTGTGTGGGCGGCAGGCTGCCTTTCCGCTCTGCGTTGGGCCTTGTGTGTGGATGTAATTCTTGGGCCACCTGTTGTCGGTCCCCGGGCTCTTTGGTGTTCCGTTTCATGTGTCTTGTTCATATGTGCAGGGTGGTATGGGTTTTTCAGTGTGGTACTGGCGTTCCTCTTCCCGAAGGGGCCCTGCTTCTCCTAGTTGGTGTTGCCGCCGCTGTGTGCTACGCCATGTTTGTTACACTGGGGTGTGTCCTGCAGTTGCGTGTCTTCACTGACATGTGTGCGTCGTTTGTGTGGCGTTGGGTGTTGTCCGTGAATTGGGCGTTGGGGACATGTCTGTGGCCGGCCTGTCACGTGTCATGTGCGTTCGGGGTGGGGCTGATGTGTGTGCTGCTTGGTTGTGTCCCTGTGTCTGTGTGCGACGCATGCATGGCGCTGCGGTTGGCCTCTGCGTTGTGCGCATGTGTGGCGGCGGTCATCGGCGCTTTGGGGCCGTGACGGGGTGGTTGGTTCCTAGTCCCAGGTGGTGTGTACACATGTGTTCTGCGATGTTACGATTTGGCCTGTGTGTCATATGTGGATGCGATGGTGGATGTGTTGTGTACACGCGCTGGTGGGGGTTGTCCGCTTTTTCCGCCCTTGCACTGTGTGCGCTGTTTGCGTGCACTTGTTGTGTGTGTGCCTACCTGCGTCTCCGCGGTACGTTGAGTCCTTGGTGGTGCATCAGCAGAAGCATGGGAAGGGCCTGCAGTGCTGGATTCATGCCCGGGGTGCCGCTTCTTCGTTGTCCGTGCTCTGCGTCCGTGTTTCCGCCTCTCTTTCACGTGCGGTGTCTCTTTGCCGTGGGAGCCGTTTGTTTGCGGCATCGTAATTTATGCGCCGGGCGGGACGTGTTTCGTCGGACGGTGTGTGTCAGTTGTGCTGCGCCGCTACGTGTGCGGGCGCACTTTGATGGCGGACGGTGTTGCTGGCTTGCCGGCGGTGTTTGGCCTGCTTTTCGCATCGTAATTGGGCGGGCGTGTGGACTGCTGCGTGCCGGCGGTAACTGGTGGTTTCTGCATCCGCCAGCACGGCGGTTGTGCTTCCGCCCGCCATCGTAATGGGCCCCTAAATTTACACTAATATTTTTAAAATACTCCCACCCTTTACCCCTAATAACTAAACATCCCGCTCCTAAAACATATGTTACAATTTTTTTTTATACATTTTCACACTAATATTTTTAAATTACTCCCACCCTTATCCCCTAATAACCCAACATCCCGCTCCTAAAAAAACATACATTTTACACTTTTAATATAAATTTCATTTTTTTAATTAATTTCTAATTTCTAAAAATTTAAAATTAATATCTAAATTTACACTAATATTTTTAAAATACTCCCCACCATTTACCCCTAATAACTAAACATCCCACTCCTAAAACATATGTTACCATTTTTTTTTTATACATTTTCACACTAATATTAAAAAAAATTTAATAATACAAAATTAATAACAATACATAATATTTAATTATAGACTAAAAATTAATATTTTACAGTTTCTATATATTTTTTTTCGATATTTTTTACAATACTAACAATTTGATATTATCTACTTACAATATTACTTATTCAATATTTTGTACTTCGATATTTTTTAAACAAATAAAATGACGATATTTTTGATTGCGATATTCATGTATTCGATATTATCTGACATTCGATATTACAACTTCGATATTACTACAATTCGATATTTATCATTCGATATAATGTCTATTCACCCTATGAGATATCACTTGATGGTCACGCAGTAGAGACTTCCATTGTGCGATGGCTGAGAAGAAGGCCTGAAACTGTTTTATCGTGAAATGCTTGATCCTGCCTGTTTCTCTTTATGGCAACTGTTGAGAGTCACTTTCCACTGTGACAATCTGTATGATTTAATTGTGCACTGCTGAATTAATAAGATTTGGATGCTCTTTCCACTCACCTCAGGAGAAATGTTTCTTTGTTCCTGCCCAAAAGAGTAAGGTCGATTCCGATCTCGGGCCGGAAATTTCTCCGACCGAGCCGGACCCGGAGAGATTTCCGACCGAATCGGACCCGTGCAGTCCGACCGAACGAGTACGATGCGCACGTATGCCATCGGACCCGAGTCGGTCGGACTCCCATTGAAGTCAATGGGAGCCGGTCGTACAACGCGTACGCGGGCTCCATTGACTCAATGGGTGCGAGTCGGACAAGTGCGCCTCCTACAGCGGGTACGCGGCGAAGCGATTCGCGCCGTACACGCACAGGTAGGGGGACCCATGGGTCCCCTCTGTGTGCGACTCGCGCGGCTATGCGCACAGGGGGTCCGACACAGACCCCCAAAGTACGGCTCCGACAGCTCTTTCGAGCCGGAGTGCGCGGCTCGGTCGGACTCGCTCGCGGCGCGCATCGTACTTACCCGGCCGGGAACGTCTCCATTGCGCGGTGCGAGTCGAGTCCGAGCGAGTCGGTCGGTGCGGTTCGAGCCGGGAACGAGTCGGTCGGAGCGGTCGGGACGCCCGGACGAGTCGGTCGGCGAACCCGCATCGTACTCGCTCGGCCGGACCCGCGTACGATTCGGTCGGGAAACAGGGCTCCGAATCGGATCCGGTAAAGCCGAATCCGATTCGGAGCCCTACCGGCCGAGATCGGAATCGGCCCCTAAGTCTCCTGGGCAAACCCATTCTCACTTACTTGACTGAATCTTCATTTGATCGAGCCTTTTAGAAGCTTTACTTGCTGACACCTCCTGTCTGACTTCTTTTGCAAATGTCCCCATTTCCTCTAGTTTAGCGGATAAGGGAATCTTGGAAAGTAAATTTGCTTAATTTTGCTCTAAGACAACTCTTAGGGGCACATTACGATACCCGGCGTAAATAAATCCGCCAGGCATGGAAGCGGCAAAATCCGCCCGCACACACCGCCTGAACACCGACCACGCCATTACGAGTACACAAACCGAAACCGCCATCGGCGGAAAAATCACACAAAATACCGCCCGCCATCGTCCGAGTCGGAGTCAAACCGCCCGCCACGGACGGAAACACGCACGACAACACAAAACCGCCCGCCCACACGGCCGACACACCGCACGTGAAATTACGATCGCACCGCCATGAGCGCGGAAAACAACAAATATACCGCCCGCCAGCGCAAACAACGCCGATGAGAATCGACACGGCAGAAGCCATGGCGCCAACGTACCTGCACAGAAACCATCCGCACACAAAACCAATAGCACACAACATGGCCAATAAGTCCACACAGCAAGGCACGCACAAATACACAAGCACAGTACACATCCCGAAAACACCCCCCGGACAAACAAAAAATACAAAGGCCAGAACCCCAGACACAACACACCTGAAAACAACAGACCATGAGGACACACCCACATAGGTGAGTACAAAAGCAGCACTCCCACAGACCACAACCCCTTGCTACATTGCAAACCAGAGAGGAGAGGAGAGGACACAGTGACACAGCAAGGACAGCAGCACACCACAGAAACGCACACATCACAACCACCACCACCACCACCACCAAACACCGGCACCACAAACCCCTGCACATTACACAACACACACCGCACCAGCACCACAAACACCATGGCACCACAAAGGATGCCCAAGTTCACGCCCATGGAGCTGACGGTCATGGTCGACGAGATCATCAAGGTGTACCCACAAATCTATGGGAACATGGTCCAGCACACACCACTAGCCACCAGAAACAGAATGTGGAACCGGATCGTAGACCAGGTCAATGCAGTCGGGACCCTGCCCAGGAACAGAGTCGAGATAAACAAACGTTGGAATGACGTAAAGAGCCTGGTCAAGAAGAAGGAGGGCAAAAACAGAGAGCTGGCTGCCGTCACTGGCGGAGGGAATCCCGCGCTCTTAAGACCTTCAAAGCGTGGGAGGAGAAGGTGCGAGTCGTAATACATCCGGAGATCCTCGCCGGATTAGCAGGGGAGTGGAGGCTGGTAAGTACAAACTAATGTATACCAGCACACCGCTATGTACTCACATGCGCAACTACCATGCCACAGCTCCCAGGGACAAACACCCCCATGTCCAGCACACAATACACAACACATCACACACACATGCAACAGACACTACCACACACAGCCCAAACCGAACAACTGTAAGATGCGTGGGGACATGTGTACACTAAGCCAGCCACGTAACCACCAACAGGTCCCCAAATATGCCAGAAGCGCCACAACGAGCACCCACCACACCCATGTGTCCGCCACAGCTGCACTAACCGACAAGTAACAGGTAAGTGGCAGGAACACAAAGTGCAGTGGGTGGACGGTGGACAGCCCAAGTACAACACACACCAGGCCCCAGTCCCACAGCACAGCAAGGAGGAGCATCCCCCACACCCCACAGCCACGTGTCAGCCACCGCAGTGCACAACGACAGCCGAAAGGCAGACATCACGGTCCACAGCAATCGGTGTCAGTGGGTGTACAGCCACCCCCACGACCCACTACACCCCCCTCACCCCCACAGACCTGCAACATGGAGCACCCCCGCTTAGAGCCATGTGGCATCCAGTACAGTGCACGCACGAACAACTTGCAGGTGGGAAACTGGACAGGGCTGGATTACTGGAGGCATGAGGACCATAACACCACCAACACATGGGACATGTCACGTAGCAGACGAACACGCAGCACCGCCCACCGTCACGAACAAGTGAACAATGTGCACACGGACATGAACAACAGACTCACACCCCACATGACCCATCACAGACATAGCAACACCCAAGGAGCCACGTCTGCATGCACAAGCCACACTGAATATAGTCAAACACGGCAGCCACTGTGCAACTCATCACACACAACCGAAACACCATTGAAGTCCTGTCCATGTAGCCCCCACTGCCTGTCAACCCCACACCCCACAACTACGCCTATGTAAGACAAACAACACTAGACGCAACAGAGCGGAACAACATAAATGCACACGAACACCACTGAACCCATCAAACACACAGACACACCATGCACATACAACATACCATCCATCCCATCCGTCAGCCCCAGTCTCATGAAAGGCATGTCATCCGCACAGCTGCCACACATACAGCAGTCACGCTAAGATACATGCCCATGACCAACCATGTGCCAGAAGTCAATTAAGCGCACGACACACTGTGAGCAACAACACACAACATGGGCCACACCCCCCGAGCACTGCAGTGATGCACATGGCACAGGGCAGCACGCACACCAAGGAGATGGGACAACTGCAATACGTTGGCTGGCACACAACTATCACTCACTCATAACGATGCGTCCAATGCCATGTCCAGTAACCACAACAGACAGCAAATATGCAGGGCATGTCAGGCATGCACACACCTCAGACCATGCACTGTCATGCTGCCACAACACATGTCACGTTCGGCACCCATGGCTCACAGCATGTACCCCAAAAGCATATCCCCTCCCAAATGCGAATCTGGGGCATGGCCCCCATGTTGCCATATGCGTTCCTAAGCGTTCCATTTGAACCCCAAAAGCATATCCCCTCCCAAATGCGAATCTGGGGCATGGCCCCCATGTTGCCATATGCGTTCCTAAGCGTTCCATATGAACTCCAAAAGCAAAGTACAAACCAGACCCAGGATGGGCCAGGAGCCCGCATACACCAGAGTCACAATGAGTAGGGGCACAGCAACACACCCATCGGCATGGCCAATCCGTCCCATGCCACATGTGCACAGCACACAGTCCCATTGCCTAGCACACACAACTACAGATGCCACAGCCACACACTCGCCTCCGGGAAACCCATGTACGAGATTGCACGAACTGCCAATGTCAGACGACTAATACATACTTCGCCAGGTGCAACACAATAACAAATCTCATTCTCTCCACAGGTGACGAACTGCTGGATGCTGGGGATGGAGACAGCAGCCAGCACAGCCAGCCTACAAGCCCCCAACGAGGACACACGGATCTGGAGGATCTGTCCTCCTCTTCGGACACGGACCACCAAGCTGGCCCATCTGGCGTGGCAGGGCCCAGCCGCTCCCCAGGATCCCTCCTACCCACCAACCCATCATCCAGGGATGCTGAACAGTCCCAGTCCCCTGCTGCCACTGTCGTTGCGGCCACACCCACGGTCATTGCGGCCACTACCACTGCCGCAACCGCCACCATCGCCGCACCGACCACCACCGCCTCCACCACCACCACGTCTTCGCTGGCACCAGCCCCAGCGCAGGTGGTGGCCCGGCCGACTGGATCCACCCTGGGAGCCACAGCGAGGACCGTGGTGTGCAATGTGGCTAGTGGGCAGGCCGGTGGCAGCAGGACTGGTAGGAGGAGCAGGGTCAGGGAAACGCCAGCCTCCCCTGGGAGCCATGCCCTGCCTCAAATGGCCAGAGTCCTTGGGGCCTATGAAGAGGCCCAAGGACAATGGGCCAGGTCTGCTACTGACACGCGGGAGGTGCTGGGGGTGCTGAGGTCCATGGACGCCCATATGGGCCAATTCGTGTCCCGTATGGACCAACTCGTGGACCTCATGGGCCAGCTGGTGGTGGCGGTGGGGTCACAGGCAAGGCCAGCAACACCACCTCCGCCACCACCTGCTAGGGCGCAGGCTCGGGCAGCAGTGTCCACTTCCCCTGCGTCCACAGCCAGTGAGCACACCTCACCCACCACCAGCAGGTCGCCACCACACACCCCCCTCCCAAACGTGGAAGGGGCCGTCCGAAGAGGAAACAGATCTCCCGGGAGGACTTCGCACGCTCCAGTCGCAAGTGAGGCAGCCAGCCAGCCTTCCGCCAGCCTTCCTTGACCAGCCACTGCATTGACTTGCTCTACGATCCCACTCCACACAGCCAGCTGGATGGCATGTGTGTGTTGGACTATGGACATAGAACCAGTGGGTACACCCTGATCATCACGCAGCCATGACCGACAGCTCATTGTCACTGCACGCACCACTTTTGTTATCACCTTACACACAATCACATGTCACAGTTTGTAATAAATGCACCTTATTCACTAACTGCTGTTTGTGCCCTGTGTTTTATTTGTACGGAATACAACGGCCACCTTGGGCGGAAAGGCACCTGATGCGTGGCATGGCAATGGAATCCGGAGGGCCTGTAGGGACCTAGGGGTGGGAGACAGAACAGGAGCACATTCAATGAGTGTGTCACACACCCATCACACAGTACATGTCAACAACTACAAGCAATGTACACACATCGCACAGAGCAATAGGGCACAATGCCACAGTCACCAACAGTGGCATACCACCCTGGCCATGGAGCGTTGACACACTGCACGCAGTGAACATACGGCCACCCTGACACAGCACACACACACCTGCACAGATACAGACACATCATCCGTCGTACATGGACACTCACCGTCAAGTGAAGTAGCGGGCGATGAGCTGCTGGCGCACATTCCCAGCTTCCTCCTCTCCGCTGTCCACCTCACTCGAGCTGTCCTGGTCTGCGGGCTGGGGCCCTGGTTGATCTCCGTCATCCACAATGAGGGGGATCTGCTTCCGAATGGCCAGATTGTGCAGCATGCAGCACGCCACCACTATCTGGCACACCTTCTGTGGGGAGTACGCCAGTGCACCCTCGGTGCGGTCCAGGCACCTGAACCTGGACTTGAGGAGGCCAAAGGTACGCTCGACCACACGTCTGGTCCTCCCATGTGCCTCATTGTATCGATCGTCTGCTGGGGTGCGAGGATTCCTCAATGGACTGAGCAGCCATGCCCCATTCGGATACGCAGAGTCACCTGGGTGTGAGGGACACAGAGAACCGTTGCAATTCCAACTGGACAGGGGACAGCATCGCACAACCAGCACGCTACACCACTCCACATACTCACCGACAATACAGGCACGATCCTGTTGCAGATTGGCCATCAGTCGTGGCAAGATGCTGTTGCGCATTATGTGTGCGCCATGGGCCGAGCCTGGAAACTTGGCACACACGTGGGTGATCACCATGTCCGCAAGGCACACCACTTGCACATTCAGGGAGTGCGTGTGCTTCCTGTTGCGGTACAGGTGCTCAGTGGCCTGTGGTGGAACAAGGCCAACATGAGTGCAGTCAATGGCTCCCACGACGTGTGGGATTCTGCCAAGGGCATAGAATGCACCCTTCACTGCCGCCAATTCACGAGCCCTGGGGAATCTGATGTACCTGTTCCGGTACAGCATCATGGCTGCCAGTACATCCCTCAGCACCTTGCTGAACATGGGCTGGGACATCCCTCCTCCACTGCCCACTGTGTGCTGGAATGACCCAGTGGCGAAGAAATGCATGGCGGCCATCACCTTAGCCGTGGGGGTGACAGCAGTCGGATACACCCTGCGGGGACGGAGATGGGGCTCTAACATGGCACACAGTCGATGCAGAGTTGGCCTGTCCAGCCGAAACTTCCTGATTACCTCTGTATCGTCCATGTCCGCCAGCAATTGGTATGGGCGGTCAATGTTCGGTCTCCGCCTGGGTTAAATGGCAGAGGACACATGTCAAAGCAACACGGCACATAGCAATTTCGCATACACATCACTGACATGACTGAGCAAGCACATGAGCCACAGCCCAGCTGTCAAGCTGGGACGGCACGGCCACAATACACTTACACAGGTCTCCCAACAATGGCAATGGCAAGTGAGACATACCACTGCCATGTGCATGCACATGGGGATCTAGGCCCCAATGACTTGCGGGGCGTGCTGATGGGGACTGACTGCATATTCGTCAAGCGGCAACGCCACGGCAACATGAGTGTCTGCTGAGCATGGAACTGCTTCCGAGGCTGGATGAGTATGGCACACGACGACGACGATGTGGGCACGGGCTGAGCGGCCAATACAAGTGGGACCTGTGGCACGAGGGGATATGAGACAGTAGTAGGTGTCAGCACTGCACCCTATGTACAGCACTGTACGGATCACAGCTCCCGAAACATTGACTGGTGTCCACATTGACAGCCCCATGCCAAGACGGCTGTGTGCTTGCAGTCACACGTCACAGGTGAGAGGTTACATTGCACGTGCCAGGTGGCAGACGTACATAGTGGGAGCTGGCATGTGTGTGCATGTGTCTCCTGTTCAGGATCCACCAGATGGGCGCTGACTCTGTACTGACCATTGGACACAGCATGTTCCGTGGAAGGCTTGTGTGTGTGGGATGGTGGCACTGGATGTGCCTCCGTTGGGTGGGGGCCATGCACAGGGCGGGTACGTCGATGATTGCGCATTGTTGGTCACGGTGGGTGCACCAACTAAGATGTGTTGCCCTGTGTTCAATTCCTATGTCCGCATGATGATGGACTGTGGATGTGGGCAGACTACACATTGGTCGATGTGCTGTCTATATGCATGTGCCTTCACACCAGGCACAGCTGCCCCTGCACATGTGACCCCTGCTGGACTCGCTGCTGGGTCTGTGGAGCTGATGCACCTTCTGCGCGTGGGGCGGACAGCTCTCCTCACTTCCCTCATTGCGCATGTCATGTCTTTGCCGCAGGTGACATGGATCATGGAGGGCCCACATGTACGCGTGGGTAGGCTACACATGATTGTTCACTGGTCGCCACCCCCAGTCAGTGTTTCGAATGGGAAGGTTGTCGTGCTGGTGGTATGTTCGATGTGGCGGATGGGCGGGCCTAGGTGCGGGCTTACATTCCGGACATGGGGGTAGTTGGATTGGCGACTAGTTGCAGTACACACGGGACACGTCTCTTCCTTTCCACATCTGGGTCATCCCTTGTACTAACTGACAGTGATACAGTCATCTTCGCCCCAGCCCTCATGTCCTCCCCTCGCCCCCCAATATGCATGCTCACCTGCGAGGCTAGCGCTTGCACAGGCAGCCCCAAGCTCGCACCAGAGAGGGCAAGGAGTGTATGTGTGGGTCCAGGGTATGATGTGTGGCGGGACGCCTGTCCACCTGCGTGGTGCCCCAAATGGAGACCCGGCCTGCATGGACTATGCATCACAGTCTTCGCCTTCCGGATCCGCCACCTGCGACACCCAGTGGCTGTGGCTGCCCTTGCGGCCAGGCCGCGTCCGTCTGTGGCTGATGGCCCACACATTCACTCTTTGGCCTCTCTGGGGAGGGCTCGGGGGTGGTGGCGCACGCGCTTGCACTTAGTCGCAATGGCATGTGTCGTGGTTGGTATGATGGGCAATGGATGGGATGGTGCGAGCCACCTCCCGTGACGTCAGTGCTGCTCGTGCTGTGGTGCGTCCCCCCTACACTTCCATTTGACTTGTGCCATGCTAGACGTTGAGGTTCTATTGCCTGCGTGATATGACCAGGAGGAGCGCGAGGAGACCTCTCACACACCATGCTCCACTGCCATCCCGTGCCCTGTATCGCCTGTGCGGATTGACTATGTTGGGGTTACACCTGGTCGACTGGGGCTGTGTGTGCCTTGTCAAGGGGCATGGCGGGCGCACAACAGGATCCAGCTTGTCCACAGAGGGTGGGCTGAGGTGCGCCTGGTACCGCTTTGTACGTGTGCCCGGCTGCTGTGCACACACGTGTTCACTCCCCCCGACAGGTGTCCTCTCACAATGCCCAGGGAAGCGGTGGTGTACTGTTCATGACCCCTCCCAACACGGCGTGCTCCAACTTGGCATGTGCGCATCTACCCGTCGCACCCACCCACCTGAGCACTGCGTCCATACGACTTCACACGACACATGTGTGTCTTCCACAGTAGTGCTACTCATTTGCGTTGACATCCAATACCAGTGGACTACATGGTCATGTCACGACTGCCGTGTACTTCACATACTCTCATCCTCTCTCATTCGTACTTGTGAAATGAGTCAGAGGAGACAGTTCTGGTTTCAAACATTATATTGAGTCTTCTGTCCTCTGTGATGCAGTATAGTGGACACTACTGGCAGCGGAATACATGTTGAGGATATACTGAGCATGATAACAAATGGGATAGGGTGTGGGTTACATCTGCTTGGCCAAGGCTGTGCTAATGTACATTTACGTATAGCTGCGGAGCTGCGGACTTTGACACAGACGGTATACATGTAGCCTACCAGACCGCTCGGCATCATGGGCACAGTCCATCTCAGTTCCATGTGACAGGTTTGCTGCGGTTGTTCCTCATGCACGCGTGCATGTGAGATGACATCAGGGCATGTGCTTGCGTGCATGCAGCGGCGTGCCACTTGTTGTTGCACTGTGGTGGTTACTGGACATGTCACAGTCACTGGGGTCGTGTTGTTGTTGTATGCACTTGTCGTCCATGCAAAGGTCCTGGTATGGGATTCCCGGGGCGGGGGTGGGAGGGGTGCAGCACCCACAGACTCCAGGCGACCTATTCATGTCCACTGAGCGGTGTGTGTGTCCATGTGCGCTGGATCCATGTCGTGTCCTGGTTGTTCGTGCAGTTCCGTCCATGTGGGTGCGATGCACAGAGCCCATGCCACTGCCTCCCACGATGCATGCGGTGTTCCTGGATGTGATGGGGAACAGTGTGCATGTCCCGGTCATATCCGATGTCATGGCGATGTCGTTGATGGTGTGGTTACAGTTGCCGGTCGTTTGGTATGGCTGTTGTGGTGGTGACTGGCCAGTCCGTGCGGAAGCTGAGCATGGGTGCGGGGTTGGACTTCATAGGTCACTCGGGAACCTGCGTTGTGGTCCGACGTATTTACAGGTTGTCAGGTATGCGATGCCGTCCAGCAGGGCTTCCATGTCATTGGTGGTGTACATGTTTGCCAGCCAATGTAGCGGATGGTGGCTGTCAAGGTGTTGTTCGTAGGTTGTCCCTTGGAGGACCATGATGGGGCATGCTGGGTGACATTCGATGTAGCTGTTCTCGATGATCCGTCGTGTGGAGGCACAGTGGTTCCATTTCAGTGCGCGTGCGATGTTGGCCACATACGCCATGCCCCCATAGGCAGAGCAGGCCCTGTCGTGTGCGTCCAGAGGGAGGAGTAGTGGTAGCAGGTCCGCCTTCAGACATGCCGGGTTGGAGAGGCATATCTCGACGGGATGCTGGTAGGGACACCTCCGACAGTAGAAGACGGGCATGACGCAGCTGAACAATGTGATGCGGTAAGTCAGTCGGTAACTTACGTTCAGCAGGGACAGGAGATCGCATCCCAATGTATGTATCGTGTTGGTTTGGTACAGCTTGAGCTGTTCGGCGTAGTTGGGTAGGTGTGTTGCGGTTGCCATTTCGCAGCGGTTCGTAGAGGTGGCGTGCTCCGGCTGTGTGTGCAGTCTGCAATGTGCACGCTCCGGGGTTGCTGTGAGCTCTGTGTAGTCGTGGGGAGACAGGACTTGTGTTCTGTTGGCTTGTTTGGAGGACACGGGCCCTCTTCCCACATGCTTCTCAGACAGTTCAAGGTCAGTGCTGTGTGACTCCTTCCAATTAACTTGCATGTGGCCGACATGGGGGAGTGTTTTCTTCTTTCTTCCCCGTCCGTTGTGTGCTTCTGTGATATGCGCTATCTGCCCTGTGGTCGGTCTCCTCGGCATGCCTGTGTTGGTCTATTCTTGGACAATGGCTGTATTCACCGGCTTCTGTCGTAGGGCTGTGGTTTCGGTGTTGGAATGGAAGGTCATTCAGTGCTGTCTGCTCTCCCTTGTGTGGGCGGCAGGCTGCCTTTCCGCTCTGCGTTGGGCCTTGTGTGTGGATGTAATTCTTGGGCCACCTGTTGTCGGTCCCCGGGCTCTTTGGTGTTCCGTTTCATGTGTCTTGTTCATATGTGCAGGGTGGTATGGGTTTTTCAGTGTGGTACTGGCGTTCCTCTTCCCGAAGGGGCCCTGCTTCTCCTAGTTGGTGTTGCCGCCGCTGTGTGCTACGCCATGTTTGTTACACTGGGGTGTGTCCTGCAGTTGCGTGTCTTCACTGACATGTGTGCGTCGTTTGTGTGGCGTTGGGTGTTGTCCGTGAATTGGGCGTTGGGGACATGTCTGTGGCCGGCCTGTCACGTGTCATGTGCGTTCGGGGTGGGGCTGATGTGTGTGCTGCTTGGTTGTGTCCCTGTGTCTGTGTGCGACGCATGCATGGCGCTGCGGTTGGCCTCTGCGTTGTGCGCATGTGTGGCGGCGTCATCGGCGCTTTGGGGCCGTGACGGGGTGGTTGGTTCCTAGTCCCAGGTGGTGTGTACACATGTGTTCTGCGATGTTACGATTTGGCCTGTGTGTCATATGTGGATGCGATGGTGGATGTGTAGTGTACACGCGCTGGTGGGGGTTGTCCGCTTTTTCCGCCCTTGCACTGTGTGCGCTGTTTGCGTGCACTTGTTGTGTGTGTGCCTACCTGCGTCTCCGCGGTACGTTGCGTCCTTGGTGGTGCATCAGCAGAAGCATGGGAAGGGCCTGCAGTGCTGGATTCATGCCCGGGGTGCCGCTTCTTCGTTGTCCGTGCTCTGCGTCCGTGTTTCCGCCTCTCTTTCACGTGCGGTGTC
Source organism: Calotriton arnoldi (assembly GCA_963921515.1). Lineage (NCBI taxonomy): Eukaryota > Metazoa > Chordata > Amphibia > Caudata > Salamandridae > Calotriton > Calotriton arnoldi. The sequence goes on along the minus strand of CAWUFW010022213.1, from coordinate 244 downwards.
TCTTAGCCGTGGGAGCCGTTTGTTTGCGGCATCGTAATTTATGCGCCGGGCGGGACGTGTTTCGTCGGACGGTGTGTGTCAGTTGTGCTGCGCCGCTACGTGTGCGGGCGCACTTTGATGGCGGACGGTGTTGCTGGCTTGCCGGCGGTGTTTGGCCTGCTTTTCGCATCGTAATTGGGCGGGCGTGTGGACTGCTGCGTGCCGGCGGTAACTGGTGGTTTCTGCATCCGCCAGCACGGCGGTT
>CAWUFW010022212.1:0-100912 GCA_963921515.1 Calotriton arnoldi | reverse complement strand
TGTGAGGTGTGCATGCTTGGGTGTGAGCTTGCTGGGCCATGTGGGTGGGGGATGTTGGGCTGTGACTACCACTCCCATCATGCTATTGCCTCCATCCCACTTCCCAGCATGCCCATACTTACTTGCTTTTGGGTGGACTTCACTGTGTGTGAGTGTGAGAGCAATGGCAAGATGGCTGACAGTGGTGTCCTGCTGTTGGTTGGTGCCCAGTTCCCAGCAGGGCCATGTGCTCCCCACAACTGAGCACCAGTGTCAGCCATCTTTGAAGTGGCTTTTGACTCCCTGTGAGGTGTGCATGCTTGGGTGTGAGCTTGCTGGGCCATGTGGGTGGGGATGTTGGGCTGTGACTACCACTCCCATCATGCTATTGCCTCCACCCCACTTCCCAGGATGCCCATACTTACTTGCTTTTGGGTGGACTTCACTGTGTGTGAGTATGAGAGCAATGGCAAGATGGCTGACAGTGGTGTCCTGCTGTTGGTTGGTGCCCAGTTCCCAGCAGGGCCATGTGTTCCCCACAACTGAGCACCAGTGTCAGCCATCTTTGAAGTGGCTTTTGACTCCCTGTGAGGTGTGCGTGCTTGGGTGTGAGCTTGCTGGGCCATGTGGGTGGGGGATGTTGGGCTGTGACTACCACTCCCATCATGTTATTGCCTCCACCCCACTTCCCAGCATGCCCATTCTTACTTGCTTTTGGTGGACTTCACTGTGTGTGAGTGTGAGAGCAATGGCAAGATGGCTGACAGTGGTGTCCTGCTGTTGGTTGGTGCCCAGTTCCCAGCAGGGCCATGTGCTCCCCACAACTGAGCACCAGTGTCAGCCATCTTTGAAGTGGCTTTGACTCCTGTGAGGTGTGCATGCTTGGGTGTGAGCTTGCTGGGCCATGTGGGTGGGGGATGTTGGGCTGTGACTACCACTCCCATCATGCTATTGCCTCCACCCCACTTCCGAGCATGCCCATACTTACTTGCTTTTGGGTGGACTTCACTGTGTGTGAGTGTGAGAGCAATGGCAAGATGGCTGACAGTGGTGTCCTGCTGTTGGTTGGTGCCCAGTTCCCAGCAGGGCCATGTGCTCCCCACAAGTGAGCACCAGTGTCAGCCATCTTTGAAGTGGCTTTTGACTCCCTGTGAGGTGTGCATGCTTGGGTGTGAGCTTGCTGGGCCATGTGGGTGGGGGATGTTGGGCTGTGACTACCACTCCCATCATGCTATTGCCTCCACCCCACTTCCCAGCATGCCCATTCTTACTTGCTTTTGGGTGGACTTCACTGTGTGTGAGTGTGAGAGCAATGGCAAGATGGCTGACAGTGGTGTCCTGCTGTTGGTTGGTGCCCAGTTCCCAGCAGGGCCATGTGCTCCCACAACTGAGCACCAGTGTCAGCCATCTTTGAAGTGGCTTTTGACTCCCTGTGAGGTGTGCATGCTTGGGTGTGAGCTTGCTGGGCCATGTGGGTGGGGGATGTTGGGCTGTGACTACCACTCCCATCATGCTATTGCCTCCACCCCACTTCCCAGCATGCCCATGCTTCCTTCCTTTTGATTCTACTTCCTGTGGGGTTGTGTGCCTGTGCTGACAAGATGGCTGACAGTGTTATCCTGGGGTTAGTTTTGCTGCAAGTCACATGTGTGTCCCTGTGCTTCACACTGCATGACCCAGGGTTGTGGTTCTTTGTGGGATATTTGATTAGAGTGTGAGGCAATGCATTCTCCCAGGTGAGTTGTGTGGAGTTTGTGTTAGGGGGTGTGTGAGTGGAGCTGCTGGTAACTATGGTCAGTGCTGTCAGTCCTCCTTCCCACCCAGCCAGATTTTCCACCATGGAACGTGCTTCCGTTGCAGGGAGTGCAAGTTGTCTTTCAGGATGTCAGTCAGTGGTGTCCTGCTGTTGGTTGGTGCACAGTTGCCAGCAAGACCTTGTGCTCCCCACAGCAGTAGCCAGTGTCAGCCATCTTGTCAGTTGTTTTCCACTCCCTGTGATGTGAGCATGGTTCATGGTGGTGTTGATGTGCGCATTGTGAGGGTGGGCAATGTCTGTGACTACAACTCCCATGATGCTATTGGCTACACTGACTTGACCATCATACACAGGATTCCTTCCTTTCAGTGGGCTTCACTGTGAGGTGGTGTTGTAGTGGTGCCTACATGTCTGGATGTGTTTGTTAGTTATATTACTGCCACTGCCTAGCTGTAGTTGTAGTTGTGTTTGTACATGTGATGACACAGTTACATATCACTATGAGATGGCATGTGTTGTGTTTATCTGACTGACATACACAATTTGGGATGATTCTGTTCTGGTTGGTATGTATTTGCTAAGGGTGCATGGTTTGACTCTCCCTTGACAGTGATGTGTGTGTATTGTCGCACAATATTGTGTACATTTGTTATGTACTCACCAGGCTCTGGGATGTTTTCTAGTCCATATACGCTCACTGGTGGTAGGATGGCCCGCACCTTCTCCTCCCAGGGCCTGAGGTATACTGGTTTGGCAGGAGGGCCACTGCCGGTGTGTTGGCTCAAGAGGTAGTCCTTCTTCAACAGCTCCTGACCCTCCTGCGCACGTCATACCACCTGTTCTGGATGTCTCCTTTGTGCGCAAACATGGTGATTGTGCGTTCACCCTGTCGACAATCCTCTCCCACATCTTGGTTTTCTGCGACATGGGTGTCTGTTGGACCAGTGTACCAAACAGCTGTGGCTCTACCCTGAGTATCTCATCTACCAGGACTTCCAATTCACTATCTAGGAACTTATGATTCTTCTTTGGGGGCATGGTGATGGGTGGTGATGGTGAGTGATGTGTGTGTTGGTGTGCAGGTGAGGGTGTGTGAGTGTGTGTTTAGCTGGGTGTATGTGAGGGTGCTATTTGTTGAGGTGCTGATGGTGTGTTGGATTGTGTGATGGATGAGCTGTGGGTGGGTGTGTGGTTGCTGTCTGTTGTGTGCTGGCAGGTCATTAGAATTTGCAAAGGATCATGGTAGGGATTTGTGTCCTTTATATGGGTGGAGTTGTGGGTGTGTCTTTGTTCCCTGTCCCCCCCCAGTATTTATTGGCTTTGTAATTGCTTGCTTGGTCTTTTTTGTGTGTTTTTCCCTTTGTACTTTTTGTGCATGTAGGAGACGTTCTTGTGACCGAGTCGGGACCCTGCAGTTGTCTCGTACGAGCTTCTCCGAGTCGTTCACGCTGTGTTTGTGCTGTTTTCTATGCTGCGTACGCGTCGGTCGCGGTGTATTGGGTTGCTTCTGCTCGCAGTTTTGTATGCGTGTCGGTCATACGGCTTGGGCTCCGTGCGACTCGGTCATGTTTTCACGCGTTGCATCGTACTTGGCGGGTAGGAGGTCGCGAGTACGTTTCGTTCGGGTTCATTCCTGGTGCGTGTCGGTCGGTTCGATTCGCGTGGTTTTCCGGCCGGATGGCTGTTTTCCGCGCGCTCGGTCGTTCGGCTTGTGTTCCGTATGAGTCGGTCGGATTTTGCACGCTTCTCATCGTACTTTGCGGGTCGGCCTGCACCTGTACGTGTCGGTCGGAATTAATTCCGGCTCCGAGTCGGTCGGTACGTTTTCCGGCCCGAATCGGAATCGGCGCCATAATGTTATATTTTAGGTAATATTATTTATATTTCAAATATAAATACTATTAACTAGTACATATGTCATTTTGCAAACACACACATTTTTCATAACATTCATACATTTTTCCACATTATTTAAAAATAGTACAGATTTTTAATGTACATTGGCCATTAAATATATATTTTTAGAATTATAATAATAAATATTAATTGTATAATAATATTTATTATTATAATTTAACATTTGAAAAAATATGTCAAACAATTTTTTATACATGAGTATTATTTTGTAGTATTTTTTCAAAAATATATAGTAATGTATTTCTAATGTACAATCATTTTAATAAAGAGAAATATACATCTTTATTGTTTAAGGCAGCCGTTTTCATTCATAAGCTATATTTTGTAAGCTATCGTTTTTTTTTATAGGTAATTTCTGAGGGGAGAAGCTCACGGTTGGAAACTGTGTCGCATCGGGTAAGGTAAGTTTAATTTTATTTATTTAAACTTTTATTTTGGGTTAATTTGAAGGTAGTTAGTATATAGTGTATGTAGTGTTAGGTTTTTCTATGTTTGGTAAGTTGCCTGTTTTACTTATGCGTTTGCGAAATGCGGTTAGTTTGTTAATCGGTCGGTGTTAGAGGTTGAAAGATGTGTGTAATTATGTTTATAGTATGGTGTTAGTGTCATATTTATTCGTATTATGGTATTATGTATATGTATATTTGTGAGGGAGGGATTGTTTTTTTCCCTAACAGGTTTTTGTCGATTGGAAGTTGCCGTTGGGAGAAGAATGCGTTTTTTGTTTTTTTTAAAGGAAGTGTGTATTAGGTTTAGTAAACTAATAATTATTTCACACTTCCTTAATTTTTCGAGTTATCCTGGAGCGTTTCTTTTTTTAAATACGTTTTTCGGGATTTTAATGATTTATAGTTTGTGGAGCTATTGCCGGTGGATTGCTTTTTATACAGTTGTAATTTTCCATTTTTTGGGGGGATTTTTCTTTACTTATTGGGATTATCATACATGTGGATTTATTCATGGCAGTTTGGATTACATTTGTTCAGCTACGAAAACGGTAAGTAATTTTAAATTATTTATACTGGGAGGGAAATGTTAATACTGTAATTTTTATTGTTATTTATGTTATATAAAATATAATTATTATGTCAATTTATTTTTTATATATATATTGAATTAATTGACAAAATAATTAGATTTTTGGAGTTAAAAAAATCTTTATTTGACTGCTTGTTTTTATATTACGAGTTTTGGGGATTTTGATGGAATATTTATTTAAAGTAGGCTTTTAGCTATTGTTTCAAGATATTCTAGTCCTTTAGTTGTTGGGTAGAGTCTTACTTTGTATTGTAAGTACTCAAACATTTGTTTAGTTTGCTTGGTTAGTTTTGGGTCTAGTTGTGTTATAGACTGTTCCATTCTTAGTTGTTGGTAGCTTTGTTCTTTTTGGATAGATTGTAATAGTTTATGTAAAGTAGGTTGGGTTCTGCCTGTTGTGGCTTGGAAGGCATTGTGCCATCCTTCCACAGCATTATTAGTTTTAGCTTCTTTGTTTAGGGTACTGTTATATACATTCCACCATGGAATATGGGGCATATTAGCAAGACTGGCGATAAAATTATCGCCGTTTTAGCGGCAGGAAACTGCCGCTAAAGACGGCGATAATTGGCTTGCTTAATAAGCGTTATAGAATTCCAATAGAAGCCCAGGTTAGATGTGCAGGACATCTAACCTGGGCTTCTATTGCCGTTTTAGCGGCAGTTTCCTGCCGCTAAAACGGCGATAATTTTATCGCCGGTCTTGCTAATATGCCCCATGGTATTTAGGCTGTCTTCTGTGTCCAGATCTGTGTAGCCTTCCCACCCAGGTATCCTCAAAATAGTCAAGTAGGGGAGTTCGTTTTTGCTCAATTTGTTGGTAGTAGGCACTTTCAATAATAAATTGTAGTGTTCGGCTATGTCAGTAATTGGGACGTATGCTAGTGCTATGAGTTTTTTAATTTGATATGCAAAGGTGCTATTTGTTGCATATTCTACACTTAGGGGGTCATTATGATGGCGGATGGACCGCCACCGCCAGCCGTGCGGTGGCGATCCATCCGCCATCAAACGTGGATTGACCGCCCGCCAGATTAGGATGGCGGGCGGATCCACACTGCGACCGTGGCGGACGCAAAGACCGTCCGCCACGGAACCGCCACAGGCAATTGGGACCGATTGCCTGGCGGAGCTGTCTGCATGCATAAAATGGTGGCGGTGCCTAGCAGGCACCGTCCACCATATTATGATGCAGGCTGTGATCCAGCCTTTCCATGACGGCGAAACCGCCATGAAAAGGCTGGCAGAGGTTCTTTTCGGGGGCCCGTTGTGGGCCCCCAATGTGTTGGGGGAGGTGTATGTGCACTGGGGGTACCCATGGTACCCCCACCATTTCAGTGCACTAAGTGGCAGGCACCATTTGGTGCCTGCCACCTAGTGCACTCAAATGCACAACATGCTCTTTTAACATCACGGCGGGTGCTGCTGTCAGCAGCACCCACTGTAATGTTAAAATGCAAGATGCGACTGCCATGGTGGTGGTCGCATCCTAATTTGGTGTGCGGAACCGCCACATGTATTGCAGACAGTCCCGGTCACCACCACGATGGCGGACGGACTCTAGTCCGTCCGCCATCGTAATCGGCCCCTTAGTGTAGATTTTTGGAGGTGTCTCCAAATGCATTGGTTAAAGTAATAATAGCAACCTTGAATTGCTGTGTGAGGGTAGTTGTTTAGTATGGCTTGTATCATTGACTGTTCAAAGTCAATAATCATTTTTTGGGGGAAGTAATTATTGGTTTCTTGTTTTACTTTGGTAAAAGTTCAACATAGGTGGTTGTTTGCTTGTCTGGTAATAGAGCATATATAAAGGGGATGTTTGTATTTTGATAAAGTCCATGTATTGTATATAACTGGTAAAATGGTTTGGGACATATTTTAAAAGTCCCATCCATCATCCAAGTTTCACAGTTTTGCAGTTTCAGTAAATTTGTGGGAGTTCCAAATATTATTATTCTTTTGTCAGCTGCTTTATTGTCATAAAGAAGAAATTGTTCTTCATTATGAGTAACTGTGAGTTCAGGTGGTATTTCTACTTCAGCAAAGGTTTTGGGGATAGGTGTGGTGGTAGCAGTAGCTTTTTTAGTTCTAGCTATTGTTCTTTTTAGTGATGCTATTGAGGGCATTTGGCCAGTTGCATGTTGTGGGACTGTGGGGAGCATGTCTTTAAGTATTTCAGTTGTAGCTTTTTCAGATCTAGTGCTAGCTTCTTTTATATTTTTTAAAGCATTTCGAACGTCAATTTCAGCTACGTTAGGGGGGTGGTTATCCTCTCTGAAATGAAATGAAATGAAATGAAAATCGATATTTGTAAAGCGCTAACTGTCACTCCGAAGGGAGCATCCTGGCGCTGATACTGAGGTGATATAGCACTCTAAGGGTCTTAAATGAGAGAGAGGCAGAGTTCGTCTGTTGCTCCGAAGATCCATGTTTTTAGAGCCTTTCTATATTGGGTTTCAGTTTTTTGCATTCTCAGTTGCAGAGGCAGTAGGTTCCAAGCTCTGGTACCTAACACTGCTCTAACATATAGTACAGTTGTTTCCTTTGTTGCAGTCCTTCCATAACATTTGTTAGAATAATATTTACTACATTTCCAGTTAACTTTGTCGCCTGTTTGCTTTCCTTGGGTGTACACATAACCCATATAACATAATAAGAATTTGCCCTTCTGGGGAGTAATGAATTGGGCCCCTTCAGTCATGGTGATGCTTCAAATGCTAAGAGAAATGTATATAAAAATTATTCAAAATAATACTGTGCTATGTTATCATCTAAAACATGTACATTGTCAATTTAATACTTACAATGTTGTATTTGAAGATTTTTTTCAATGCTAATGCTTTTTCTTTGCTCTTTGCCTTTAGTATTTCTTTAGAAATTTCTGTTGAAAAAAGAGTAATTTTAATACATTTGTTTAATTGTGTTTTTAGTAGGGGGGGAGTTGTGCTTAGCTTGCACTTCTGTTTGGCATTTTAGAAAACTTGTCTTAATTTATATGCGTTTAATACTTACTTCATTTGCAAGTTGATATTTCACACTGTTCTGTGGTTTTTTCATTGTCTTCAGAATTATCTGTAGAGGAGATATAATTTTAAAAATATATATTATTTATTTTGTTCCTATAAAAAGTGCTTTGAGAACATTTTCGGTAGCAGTACTTTTAAAATGCTAATTTACTTACTTTGTGGAGCTGGAATAAGATTTCTCTATGCTGCATTCCAATGTTGTGGCAGCAATCCGGTAGAGTTTCTCCGTATTCTTGCTTTTTTGGTTGCAGTGTAAAATAATGTTTAATTTTCGTGTGTTTATATAGTGTTTCATTCATTGTTGTTTTAATCTTATTGGGTTATTTCAATTGTATGTGTATTTCATTGGTTGTTATTTATTGTTTTAATTAATTTTGCAGTTGTTTTCCATATATGGAAAACACTAATTAAGTTTCAGTTACTCTGTTTTTTTTTTTTTAAAAAGTGGTATGGTTTATTATATGTCATTTATATTCTTTTAAATGTCAAATAATATTTGTTTAGTTTAGATAAAGGGGCCGATTCCGATCTCGGTCGGAAGCTCTCCGAACGGGATCCGGCCGGAAAAAGTACGAGCCGTACGCGTCTTTTTTTGACCGACTCGTACAGTTGTCCGACCGAGCGAGTACAATGCGAATGTACGCGTGTGTTCCGACCGAACCGTTTCCGGATCCGAACCGCTCCGACCGACTCATACGGAAACGAATCACACCACGCAATGGAGACGTTATCCGACCGAGCGAGTACGATGGACGCGTCGGACAGCCGGATCGAGTCGGAGCGTCCGGCTCGAAAAAGCTCCCGGAGCCGGACATGGGGGTCCGTGCCGGACCCCCTTCACCCGTAGACGTACGAGTCAAACACAGGGGGACCCAAGGGTCCCCCTAAACATGCATGTGTACGGTGCAAGTTGCACCGACGCGTATACACTGTAGGGGGCGCACTTGTTTGCGACGTACCCATTCAGTCACTGGGAGCCCATGTACGCGTCGTACGACCGGCTCCCATTGACTTCAATGGGAGTCCGACCGAATCGAGTCCGGCAGCATGCGGCCGCATCGTACTCGCTCGGTCGGACTGCAGGAGTCCGGCTCGGTCGGAAATCTCTCCGGATCCGGCTCGGTCGGAGAGTTTTCCGACCCAGATCGGAATCGGCCCCATAATGTCTGAAGTTGTAAATAATGTTGTGTATGTAATAATTTTCATGATATTATTTTTAAATGTTATTAAAATATGCGTTAATCGATTAATTTTGTGTGCTGTGTGTGTTAATTAATATTTTTATATTTTTTGGGGTATGTATTGTGTTATTAGAAATAATTTTAACATGTCGATATATTTTTAAACGATAATATTGTTGTCTATATTTTTGTCATCAATATTATTGTAACTTTGTATGTTTTCTAAATATGTTCGATATTAGTTATCACAATATTTTTGGTTCGACAATACTGATATCGATGAAAATGTTTACCGATATTTTGGTGTCGATATTTGTGTATTTTTAAAATAAGTATAGTATGTCGATATTAGGGTAATCAATATTTTTGTCCCGATATTTTGGTAGGTCGATATTATGTCTGTTGATATTATGTCAGTGATTCCAGTAAGGAAACAGCCTTGATCAAGGCAACCAAGGAGATTAGAGCTACTGTGGATCAAGGAGGGAGAGCAGCCTCATCCTACTCGACCTATCAGCAGCTTTCGACATGACACAGAAACTAGGGGGCCTATTATGATGGCGGTCGGAAAACCATTCCGACCGCCGTGGTAGCGGAAATTAACCGTCCGCAGGTACCGCGGCAAAACCGACGGTCAGATTGGGATGAACCGCCAGAAAAATCCGACTGTGGCGGACCGATGCCACGAAAGACCGCCGGTAGCGTGCGGAGCAGGTGAAAATCCGTCCGTGGCGGTCGAATTTGCTACGGAATGACCCCAACCCGCAGCACGGCCAGCGGATTAACCGCACGTTAAATTAGGATACCATTGCGGTGACAGCGGAACGATCCACTGCTTCCGACCACCGCGATCGCAACCATTGATGAATGGGAGAGCCGGCGGAAGGGCTGTTACCTTCAGACCGCCGCGGTCGCTCTGGAACAGTAATGGCGGTCGACAAAAAAAACACACAACAAGGCCACCAAGTGTGCCCATTATCTGGCTCAGCCTCAAAAAACACCTAACACACCCAAATGACACATCCCCATGGCAAGTAAAAAATACAAATCCCAGGTCAACCCACACAACACAGCTGTCATCAATACTCCATTTTGACACACCCACATAGCTGAGTATAAAACCAGCCCCTTCCCTGACCAGAATCCTTTGCACTACTCCACTACTGTAGGAACCAACCCCACAGCACAAAGGATAGGTAAATCTGCATACATCACACCATCACAACATCACACACACACCACACACATCACCACCACCACTTTCACACCTGCACCTTTAACCCATTTGCACATCACACACCATGTCACAGAAGAAAATGCCCAAATTCACTGACAATGAGTTGTCAGTGATGGTAGATGAGGTGATCAGAGTAGAAGCACATTTGTTTGGAAGCCTGGTCCAACAGACACCACAAGCCACCAAAACTCAAATGTGGGCAAGGATAGTCAGCAAGGTCAATGCAGTAGGGACCATCCTTCGCTCCCAGAAGGAGATCAGGAAGCGGTGGAATGACCTCAAGAGCAAGGTGAAAGAGAGGAACAACAAGAACATTAAGCTGGCTCAGATGACTGGCGGTGGCCCTCCCATGCCACTACGAACATTCACTGAATGGGAGGAGAACGTGCTTGCCACACTGCATCCAGAGAGTCTCACAGGAATACCTGGGGGAGTGGAGGCTGGTAAGTACCAACACATGTCTATTATTACACTGCTATGTACTGTCTTGCACAATTACAAGGCAACACCTCCTAGGCCCAAATGCATTCATGTGCACCACACTCTCCCCAACACATGTCTCACAGATCCAACATTTACTCCCTCTGATTCACCCCAAAGGTAGCTAGCAACATTACCATGGGGGCATGTGTACAGGCAGCCAGCACTACAACTCCCACCAGGCACCCTAGTCCCAAAGCTGAGCAGGATGGAGTACTCTACCCCACACCCACAACCATGTGTCAGCCATTGCATTGCTCACTTCAAACTCACAGGTAGGTAGCCATCTGAACAGGGAGAGGTGTTTGTGGGTGGGAAGCCTGCACTACAACTCCCACCAGGCCACCTTGTCCCAAAGCTCAGCAGGATGGAGCACTCACCCCACCCAGAAGCATGTGGCAGCCATTGCATTGCCCTCATCAAACTAACAGGTAGGTAGCCATCTTAACAGGGAGGGGTGTTTGTGGGTGGGGAGCCTGTACTACAACTCCCACCAGGCCACCTTGTCCCAAAGCTCAGCAGGATGGATCACTCCCCCTACCCAGAAGCATGTGGCAGCCATTGCATTGCCCTCATCAAACTAACAGGTAGGTAGCCATCTTAACAGGGAAGGGTGTTTGTGGGTGGGAAGCCTGCACTACAACTCCCACCAGGCCACCTTGTCCCAAAGCTCAGTAGGATGGAACACTCCCCCCACCCAGAAGCATGTGGCAGCCATTGCATTGCCCTCATCAAACTAACAGGTAGGTAGCCATCTTATGCTCTCTTGTCCCAGCCCTGAGCAGGATGGAGCACCCCCCACACCCACAACCATGTGGCAACTATTGCATTGCTCTCTTTAAACCCACAGGTAGGTAGCCATCTTAACAGGGAGGGGTGTTTGTGGGTGGGAAGCCTGCACTACAACTCCCACCAGGCCACCTTGTCCCAAAGCTCAGCAGGATGGAGCCTCCCCCACCCAGAAGCATGTGGCAGCCAATGCATTGCCCTCATCAAACTAACAGGTAGGTAGCCATCTTATGCTCTCTTGTCCCAGCCCTGAGCAGGATGGAGCACCCCCCCCCCACACCCACAACCATGTGGCAGCTATTGCATTGCTCTCTTCAAACCCACAGGTAGGTAGCCATGTTAACAGGGAGGGGTGTTTGTGGGTGGGAAGCCTGCACTACAACTCCCACCAGGCCACCTTGTCCCAAAGCTCAGTAGGATGGAGCACTCCCCCCCCCCCGAAGCATGTGCCAACAATTCCCTTCAACTGTGTCACAGAACAGGTAGGTAGACAGTGCATGCACCCTGACACTCCCCTCAAAAAGCATGGAGCCATATGACCACACCAGCCCTCACATGTCATCCAACTTGGCATAGATCCAATAGCCACTTCCTGTGTCCAGACAGCAAAGCGTATGTAACTGCCACAGAAATTAAAGTTTGACTCACCAAATCACATGTTGAAGAAATCCAGGGCACAATCATTCACAGCACTGAATGCTATGTGTAAGTGCCATGGTGGCAGAGCATCAAGGCCCATATGAACACAAAACATGCATGGTCAGTTGGTAAAAGAAAGTAAAGTACATGACATGACAAGGGTATGCATAAGATTACAATGGCCTGTTCTTGCTCAGATCTAACGTCTTCCATGCAGAGCAAACCAAAAAGACGCATCACATAAAGTTGATGTGCTGCAAGTCGTTAGATGACGACATGTCCTTGTAATCACACAATCTGTACGTGGAACATGGTATCTATTTACATGTCACACCATGGACAAATAATGTAGGTAGTAGGTACCTCCACATCATGTCATGATGCGCAGTACCTTGCAGCCATACAAAGTGAAATCAATGTAAACTGTGTGGTGTATCACATGTAACATCCAAACGTCTAACACCAAGCTTGTGGGGTGCACTTCAATTACCATTTTACCTCTGTTCAACAGGAGATCAACATTTGACTGCTGCAGAAGACAACACCGACCTGCAGAGCCAGTCCCCCTCCCCGGAACATGGACTCTCGGATGCAGACTCCCTACGTTTCTCGGATGAGGATCCTGAACCTTGCCCATCCGGACTGCCAGGGCGCACCACATCCCAGGCCCCCAATGTCCCCACCACCTCAGCAACAACAACCGCACTGACCCCTGCTGCAACGACCCGTGTGGCCTCAACCACCACCACCACCAGTGCTGCCTGCAACACTCTCTCTGCTTCAGTGGTTACCAACACCATCACACAATCAGAGGAGGGCAGGGCGAGTCTGCGGGTGCGTTGAGTGGCAACGCAACAGGTCTGGGACAGCAGGGAAGGTGGGAGGGCAACTGGTGGCCAAATTCGAGAGGACACTGGGACTGAAGCCCTGGCCAACATTGCCAGAGTCCTTGGGGCATACGAACAAACCCAGGGACAGATGGGCCAGGTTGTGGAAGAAGTGCGCGAGCTCCGCCTGCTGCTGAGGTCCATGGACACGCGTATGGGCCAAATCGTGGACCTCATGGGCCAGCTTGTGGGTGTTCTGAGGGACAGTCATGCGGCCCAAAGGGCAGCACAACCTCCCTCCAGTGGCCCGCAGGATGATACTCCCAACACCTCAGCTGCGGCCACAGAGAGGGGTGAGCTGCAACAGGATGACTCCTCAGACACCACTGAGCCTGCAGCAGAGGCCCCCCCTGGAAAACATAAAAGGGGCCATCCGAGAAACACCACGGGAGGATCACGTGGCAAAGCACCAGCCAAACGCAAGTCAAAGAGCCAGCCATGATGGCACCTCTTTTCACCTTGACATTGACTTTGTTGACTATCCTTACCCACACTGCCATGTTGATGGCAGGTGTCTGTTGGACTGTGTCACCACATCAATGTGGTGACTACTCTATTGTCTCGTTTACCACCACTGACAACTCATTGATTCACTTTGCGCCAGTTCTGTAAACATCACTTGTCTGTCATAAACACTCTTTGTAAATAAACACTCTTTACAAACCTATGTTTTTGTGTCAGCTCCATGTTTAACACAGGATGTACAATGTTGACTCTGATTCCAATGTACCAGAAGCTCTGATTGCGATGAGGCATTGAGAGGCTGAAGGGACCTAGAAAGACACAAGAGAACGACATTTACATGTCAGGTGATGGCATCACAGCCAGTACACAACACTAGTCATCAAGGTACACAACCCAGCACACATTACAATGAGAAACAACACCAACATAGACGTCATGTGGCTGGTCATGACTACACTGTGCCACAAACATCAGCCATCAGCACAGAGCCAACAACAGGCAGCAGTCAAAAAGCTCACCTAGGCCTTTTCACTACCATCAAAGACAGCAGACAATGGCACTGTTGTACAATGTCACTCACACTCAAGGGAAGTAGCGGTTGATGAGCTGTTGACGCAGGTCGACACCTTCCTCCTCTCCACTAACCTCCTCACTTGACATGGGTGGGTTTGCAGGCGGGGGCATCTGCTGCTCATCATCGTCCAGAATCAGGGGGATCTCTTTGCGCAAGGCCAGGTTGTGGAGCATGCAGCATGCAACTACGATCTGACACACCTTTCGGGGAGAGTACATCAGTGCCCCTCCGGTCCTGTCCAGGCACCGAAATCAAGACTTCAGAAGCCCAAAAGTACGCTCCACCACATGACGTATCCTCCCATGGGCCTCATTGTAGCGGACTTCACCCAGGGTCCTGGGATTCCTCAGTGGGCTCAGTAACCAAGGCCAGTTGGGATATGCAGAGTCACCTAGGTGTGAGATACACAGACCAATTTTGTAATATCACTGTGGCAGAGGACAGCATGTCACACATACAGCACGCTACTTGACTCTGCGTACTCACCCACAATGCACGCACGGTCCGGATGCAGATTTGCCATCAGCTGTGGTACGATGCTGTTACGCAGAATGTAGGAGTCATGTGCTGATCCTGGAAATTTGGCACAGACATGGGAGATTATCATATCCGCTTGGCATACCACTAGCACATTAATGGAATTGAAATGCTTCCTGTTCCTGTAGATGTGCTCACGTGCCTGTGGTGGAACCAGGCCAACATGTGTGCAGTCAATGGCACCAACAACATTAGGGATGTGGGCAAGGTCATAAAAATCACCCTTTTTAAAGCTGCCAATTCATGTCTCCTGGGAAAATGGATGTAGCTGTCCTTGTAGGTCATCATAGCGGACAGGACATCACGTAGCACCATACTGAACATTGGTTGAGACATCCCACCTGCGCTGGCCACCGTCTACTGGAACGAACCAGTTCCAAAGAAATGCAGGGCCGCCATCACCTTACATGTTGGTGTCAAAGCAGTTGGATAGGTTCTGCGTGGCCTCAGATGGGGCTCCAACTGGGCACATAGGTCCTGAAGGGTAGGTCGATCCAAACGGAATTTCCGTATGATGTCCTCATCCTCCATGTCCGCAAGCAATGTGAATGGACGATGCACATTTGGTCGCCTCCTAGGTAAGATGAAAGGGGACACATGTCAATTCAATTCCCCTATGAGATGTGTCCAACATCTTACGTTTTGACTGACACAGAGCCAACAATGACTGGCCTAAAACTACAGCTTACAGCATAAGTCACATGTAGAGACACCTTGATCTAAAGTAGTTGTACACGTGTCCAGTATTTACATAGTGAGTACCCCAAAAACAGATTCAGACTATGTGAATGCCAAAAGGTACATTCCAACATCTTGTGTCACCAGCCCTGAGAGTAGTTGACACAGCACATGTCTGAAACAGCAACACTGCTGGCTTCTACGTAGCTGCTGTACCTGCCACACCTTCTTGCGTAAGTCGGACAGGGCACACATTACCAACACAATGAGCACAGTGTGCGCATAAAGATCTAGTATAAACATGAGTCCAGCAATCTACACAGTGAAATATGCATATTATGTAGTCAGTCCATCATTACTGTGGGTTGCTTAGCCATCTCACACATGTGTACATATTTGAGAGTCCATCACACAACAGATCTGTGTACATGCACAACAACATCATAAGTGACATGTGAGGGAGTACATGCCAATGCATGTAATCCTGTGCCCTGACATGGCATGTGTAGTCATCAGTGAGTTAAATGTCACACTAGCATTGAAATACACTATCTGGTGGCATGATTCATAGTATGTTTCTACTGTTCAATGCAGAGAACTGGCCATTAATGTTGCCACAGCATGATGTGTCCCTAGGTTCCGTAAGCGTGCACTGCCACCGCAATCACGGCCATTGGCACCAAGGTGAAGATGCCAATTCGCGGTAGCGACCGCATGAGCCCCGCGGTGTGTCACCACCAATGCACATGCCCATTCAGCCAATGGGAACCGCAATCACGGTCGTTAAATACAATTTTGAAAATCGCGGTAGGCGTGCTCCGCCACCGCAATCACGGCCTTGGTACCAAGGTGAAGATTCCAATTTGCGGTAGCGACCGCATGGGCCACACGGTGTGTCACGGCCAATGCCCATGCCCATTCAGCCAATGGGAACCGCAATTGCGGTAGTACACTTTTGAAAATCGCGGTAGGCGTGCTCTGCCACCACAATCACGGCCATTGGCACCAAGGTGAAGATGCCAATTCACGGTAGTGACCACATGGGCCACTCGGTGTGTCACCGCCAATGCCCATGCCCATTCAGCCAATGGGAACCGCAATCGCGGTAGTGAAATACACTTTTGAAAATTGCGGTAGGCGTGCTCTGCTACTGTGGGGCCGGTCATTGGTTACAATTGAAAGGTGCACGATTGCCGTAGCGACCGCCTGGGCCCCGCGGTGTGACACCGCCAATGCCCATGCACATTCAGCCAATGGGAACCACAATCGCGGTAGTGAAATACACTTTTGCAAATCGCGGTAGGCGTGCTCCGCTACCGCGGGGCCGGTCATTGGTTACAATCGAAAGATGCACGATTGCGGTAGCGACCGCCTGGGCCCCGCGGTGTGACACCGCCAATGCCCATGCCCATTCAGCCAATAGGAACCGCAATTGCGGTAGTGAAATACACTTTTGAAAATCGCGGTAGGTGTGCTCCGCTACCGCGGGGCCGGTCATTGGTTACATTTGGAAAAAGCTGATCTGGAACACCAATTGCAGCATCTGAGTACCACTGAAACAACCCCAGGGGGCTATATATGTCTGGGAGCGAGCCACACATTTCCACAGCATCCAGACACTGCTGCCTGACATTCATCACCAACAACTGCTGCTGTACCTGTCTCCTGGACTCCGTGATGGCGAGAACTGAGAACATCAGGGCCCGTCCCTTCACCACAGAGGAGCTGGAGGTCCTGGTGGACGAGGTGCTTTCACAGTATGGGAGGCTATATGGTGCTCCTGATGTAATGGTAAGTGTTTCAGAGTGAAATTTGGAGAGTGCAAAGAATGCACACTTGAAGTTGATCTGCTGTAGTATGTGCCTGTGAGTGCAAGTTTGTGTGATACACTGCCTAGCATGCTGACTTCATGTCAATGTATTTAGTAGCCTATTTTCCACTGATCCATGGCTGCATTTCAGGATGGGAGGGACATGCAGTGTTTTTGCAGCCATACAGTAACAATGCTGGTTTGGAAAGTGGAAGTCAGAACAAACATTGCCTGTGCTAATGGATGTCAGAGTCCATGAGGTTTTCACATGTTCATTTGTGACATCACAAATGTGTTTCATCCAGAGGGTACTGAAGGATGTCTGTGCATTATTAATATTGCCACCATGGACATGTAAGCATTATGCACAAGTTGAAATGCCTGAGGGTGACACTCTTGGTGGAAATGCACCTATGACACATCATATTAATGTACTCCTGAAACATCCTCTTTCCCTTGTTTTCATTATGTGTACTGACTAACCCTGGGCGTAGTTCGCGGAGTTGCACTACGCGGCACTAGGCGAAATGGTAAAAAAACTCCTCCGCACTACGCAGAGCTCCGCGAGCGGCGGAGTGCGATAGAAAAATGCTGTTCGTAGTCATTGCACAGTGCCGGATGCTTGTCCGCACTGTGCAATCATTGCGAACGGCACCATGCACAGCGCAAGCTTTCCTTTTCTGCCGCTGTAGTAGATTTTTACTCGAGCGGCAGCTTTCTCAACGCAAACGGGCAGTTTCTCAACGCGAGCGGTCGCGAGCATACGCGACCACTCGCAATGAGAAACCTGACCCCCCCCCGCGTTAAGAAATGTCGCCGGGAGGTTTATTTTCCACGCGCGCGCTCGCCAACTTGATGTTGACGATCGCGAATGAGGAAAAATCTCGCCGGGAAGTGGATTTTCCTCGCTCGCCAACTTGACGTTGGTGAACGCGAGCGAGGAAAAAAACTCCGCTACGCTGCGCGAAGCAGAGATTTTTGGATCTCCGCGAGCTCCGCGTAACGCGGAGTGCGGAAAACTCCGCAAACTCCGCGAGCGGAGTGGAGTTCACCGCCCAGGCCTAGTACTGACTCGCATGTGTAGGCACTGTTTGCTCTGTCATATTGTACATGCATGTGAATGTTCTGATGGCCCACATTTTACCTCAGTGTGAGTCCCCCTGGCCTGCACAGATACTGCCCAATTTGACCGGGACACATCAGTAAATGGACAGAGTGAGACATATGTGTTGTCTGCCACCCTATTCATCAATGTTCTATCTTAGGCCTGTGGATTGCACAAGACTGACCTTGTGAGAAGGGTGTGAGAATGTAAGATCATGTCCCTAAATGTGACCTCCATGACACAGTGAGCCATTCACAGGCCAAGGACATTGAGGGGTGTGTAGTGTTGGTCACAGTGAGTCTGCCCCGACACATCATTTTAAATGCAATGTATGTCTTGCTCCCTCACATACTGCATCGCAGATGAGGGCCTTCTTCACATTGCTTTCTGTGCTGGCATTCTGCATGTGTATGAGATGGCCAGGTACTGTGTCCATCCTCATACCTGCATGCATTTCTATGGGATTATCTGATTCTGATGTAGTACGTGTCATGCTGTATGGCCTATGCTAAACATATCTGTATAGCTCTGCTAAGTTTGTGCATGCTCCTGTACTGAGACACAGTGGTACATAACCCAGTGTCACTGAAACTACCGCTTCTTGTCTCCCATGCCTGCAGATAAAAGTCCGCCAGCGTAAGGCCTTATGGAGGGCCATTGCACGCAAGGTGTGTGCTCTGGGTGTCTCCAACCGACGGCACACACACTTTCACAAGAGGTGGGATGACATCTGCCGACTGAGCAAAAATGTGGCAGAGATGACGCTGGGGCTGCTCCCTCGGACTGGAAGGCTGGCGCGTAGGAGCATGACACCACTAATGGCCCGCATCTTGACAGTGACACAGCCAGAGCTGGATGGACGTTTGAGGGCCCATCATCAGCAAGTTGGGGGTGAGTATTCTGCGAAGGGTGACTTTGGGTGTGAGTGACTGCATGTATCCCAACCCTGAGCCAGTGCGGAGGTCTGTGATGTTTCTAGTGTGATGCAATGGCTTGTAAGTGGCCTCTGTGTTGAGTGCAGCTGTCATGCATTTTTGCTACATGTACTTTCTCATGTGTTTAATATAATGGCCCTTGGCAGTGCAAGATGAGATGTGGCCTTATGACATCTGCTGCATTATGGGTGTCATAGACATCACCGGGAAGTGAAAAGCAGTGTGCCTCATCTTAGTGTGCTTTTGTCGATGTGTGCAGTGCCTGACTTGGAAATTGTGAGAACTACACATCTGACACCAATGTGCAACGGTCGTTGTGCTCCAAAGCACAACATGGTGGGCATCAGTAGCTCATGGCCATTGTAAAAGGACATTTTGGAGTCAGTATCTGTGTTGTCCCCTTAAAGTGACTC
Organism: Calotriton arnoldi; assembly: GCA_963921515.1. Classification (NCBI taxonomy): domain Eukaryota; kingdom Metazoa; phylum Chordata; class Amphibia; order Caudata; family Salamandridae; genus Calotriton; species Calotriton arnoldi. The sequence goes on along the minus strand of CAWUFW010022212.1, from coordinate 81,467 downwards.
CATATGTGACTGAGACAACATGTTGAGATGTATATCTATCTCACCTACAGGCACGTAGGTATGCTTACAGAGATCAGTATGTTAGGTTACAAGGAGGCACGTGCTAGCTATTTGGCTGTGTGAACGTCACATGGGTCATTAATGTCAACTATGCATGTTTCCAAGTATCTTCTGAGTTTTGCATCAAGGTTGCACATGCAGACAGGGTGGTGTGCAACATGGGGGTATCATATTCTAGTTTTGTGCTTTGCTTGCATATGATGTTTGTGAGTATGGCACTATACTGAACCTACGTCTCTGTCTTTTGCAGCATCTACCGAGGGCACAGAAGGACAGGGGACAGACAACAGTGGTGAAGCTTCTGGCATGACTGCTACACATGAGCACACTGACACGGAGGGGGACAGGAGTGCCCTGGAAGAATCACGCCCAGAAACACCAACCTCAACATCATCTGACTCCAGCGGTGACTCCTCGATGTTGGCGGGCACAGAGAGTGGGAAATCTGCCTCTTCTTCCACCACACATCGTCCAGTGCCCACCCTCCCGGCTACTACCACTACTGCCCGTGCCCGCAGCAGTAAGAAGGGTAGAGTGTCCTTCCCCCAGGCACCTCTGCCCCTGCCCCTGTCTCCCCTGCTGCCCTCAGTGTTGAGGCGGTGGACCTTTTGCGCCAGCTGTGTGTGGGTCAGACTACTCTCCTGAATGCCTTCCAGGACCATGACAAGAAATTGGCACAGGTAGTTGCCTTCATGGAGGGCATTCATTCTGACGTGGGTGGGCTACACAGAACTGCCCAGGCTTTGTCCTCCACTGTGACGGCAGCCATTAAGCTGTCACAGGCTCAGAGTCCAGTTCCAGTCCCTTCGGGAACCACCCTGCCAGTGGCAACATCTGACGAGAGTGACCACACACCACAGCCCTCAGGCTCTGAAGACTCAACACGCAACACACAACAGCAGCACTCCAAGCGGCCCAGAGCACAGGCACCATCCCCAAAACAAAAAACAGGCACACAGGAGCGCAAAGGCAAAAGCCCTTCAGGTGACACTCAGGGCCATCAGGCCAAGAAGCAGGCCTCAGGCTCACATGCATCCAAATCAGCCACATCCAAGGAGGACACTCCCGTCCCCAAACCTGCTCTCCAAAGACAAACACACAGTTGCCCTGCCTGCTGTGAAGCTGGTGCCTGCTAAGAGTCCGCACAAACAGCTCTCTAAGGCAGATTCACCCACAACCTCAACTCCCACCCACACTCCTGTGATGCTGGGACAGGAGAGCAATGTGGGGGGTTCACCTGGTCAACAGGAGTTGGAGGGGAAAAGGCAAGGCCAGCCCAAGTGTAACACCAGATCCAGCAAATCCCCACAAGGAGAGCCACCTGCACCTGATTCACCTTTGGTGGAGAGTGAGGCTGTTGTGCCCGCCCCACTTCCCACTCCTACCAAGACAATACTTACCTATCGAATCCCCAAGAAGTGGAAAGGCAGCCCTCCACATTCTCCCTCACACACTGTGTCTCACGGCAGCATGTCTTCGCCTCCCCGTGCCACCATGCCACCCGGTCCAAGCAGCCCTCTGGCTCACAAAGCCACTGATGCCTCTACCTCAGCTGGTCCTCTCTCTCCCAGGTCCAGTCCTCCAACTGGCCCTAACAATCAGCCACCTCCCAGTTCAACTGACAGCCAAGTCTGCGGCAAAGTCCCCCTCCCAAACCCATCTCTCCCACAGCGGTGCCTGGACTGCCCATTTGTATCCCCCGAGCTGTGGTGAGTCCCATGGCTGTGTACGGTGTTACCCATTCCCTGTGTAGGTTCTCATGCACACATGTACATACTTTGAACTATGGATTGGCCAATGGCCTTGCTGTTTGTCACTTTGGATGCCCATTCCCTGTGCAGGTTCTCATGCACACATGTACATACTTTGAACTATGGACTGGCCAAAGCCTTGCTGTTTGTCACTTTGGATGCCCATTCACTGTGCAGGTTCTCATGCACACATGTACATACTTTGGACTATGGAATGGCCAACGGCCTTGCTGTTTGTCACTTTGGATGCCCATTCCCTGTGCAGGTTCTCATGCACACATGTACATACTCTGAACTATGGACTGGCCAATGGCCTTGCTGTTTGTCACTTTGGATGCCTATCTGGGTAATATGTAATAAAGACAGTGACTCCTGTTGTCTGCTTTGTCAGTGTCCTTGCTAAATGAAATGTGTTCTGTATGGGTATGGTTGCATGTGACACATGCTCTGTATGCCACTTTAACATTGCCAATTGCTTGTTTTACTTTTTCAGAGTTTGCCAGAGGTGACTGGCACTTTTGTTCTTGTTGACTCTGATGCTTGAGGGTGCAATGATGGGCGTTTGTGATGATCTACTGTTATCCTAATCATTCTATGGTCATGTTTGCTAAATTGTACACATGTCATGTTATGCTGCAATACCAGAACAGAGGTGAATTCTATCCACAGGATTACTTGCATGCTGGCCAGGGTCCATCATATCTGTGTGATCTTTCTTGATGGGTGTACAGCAGTGTTGATGTGTGGTCATCTTGTGTAGGCCTGTCTTCCTAGTCACATGGGTATATTTGGATATGTGAACTTGAGTGGTCATACAGTGTGAATGGGCTGTCATTGTCAGTAGTGTTGATGTGTGTGTGCCCCTGCAATGCCAACTGCACACATGTGTGATCCAGCTAATGAGTGTCTGTTTGTTTCAATTGTCTGCCATGTGCTTCAGATTGTGGGCACATGTTGGAGTTGTAGGTTGTGCACTGTGCAGTGTGTTGGTGTGTCCTTGCACTCCTGGGGGACACCTACTTGTTGTTGCTGCCACTTGCGAGTATGCAGAGTGTGTGACTGACAAGTCTGTGTTGTGCTTTTTTGATCAGCCATGTGTCTTGTTACTGTTTGTGCTCACTGTGCAGACCTGCTCAGCCACACTGACATTATTTGTGAGTTTTCTCATGCATTGCTGTCAATTGACCTATTTTTGGCTCCAGAATGGTATGTGGTATGTGGAGTCATGCCATCCCCTATATGTGCTTCTGATGCCTACACATTGTGAGTAACTCCTCTATGTGTTTGTGTTCTGTGCAGTCCTCACCTGTCCACTACTGATGTACACACCACTACAATCTCATGTCTTCCACCCCATGGCTTGCCGGTGTGTGAGCCTCCCCACCACTTCATAGTGTGACACTATGCTGTGTGAGGCTGAACTGTGTACAGGACCAATGTGACACTCAGGACAGTTTCCAAATTAGTTATGTGCCATTTTCTTTTACTGGTTTGCTGTCATGGTTGCTCACGTGCAGTGCATATGTTTGAGCAGCACAGTCCTCTAGTCATGTTGTTTGCATCTGGGTTTCCCTGAGTTGTGCATCTGTGGGTGATGGGTAAGCTGTATGTGTGTTTGCTGAGGTTCTGCTACCCTTCCTGAGTGTGATGTTATGTTTGTGCTGTGATTATTTGTGTTGTGGGAGTTCAGATATGTGTGCTACTGGTTTGGTTGGTGTGCACACACTGCTTGGTGTGCATGCAGTGCTGTCAGTGTATGTTGCCTTGTACCTGCCTGGTGTGCATCCCCCTGATGTCCAGCTGGGTTTGCAATGTGATGCATTGGTCTGTGCATCTGTTGTGTTTTTGTTGTGGATGTATGCAATGTTTGTCCTGTGTTGGCTCTTTCTACTGACAGATGCTATGTGTGTGTGATGTTCTATTTGCATGGCATTGTGTGTGAGTAGTTGTTGCTGTGTGATACATTCAGATGTGTGTTGCAAGTGTAGTGTGCATTACTTGTGTGTCTGTCACATGCAGCAAGGTGGATTCTTGTTCATGAGCTTATTTTGAGTGCACACTAGTCATTTGTCCTCCTATTTTGGGCCTGTCACTTGTCAGGATTGTGCATGTGCATGCTTGTGGTACACTATGACACCATGTGCACTTGATGACTGGTGTGGTGTCTCTGTCTGTGTTGGCTGATTGTCCCATTGATCCCAGTTGGTGTTTTTGAGTGTTTTTTGATGATGCAATTCTTGGTTGTGTTGGGGCATGGTGTCTGTGCATTGGCCCTGAGTGGCAATGTTGTGTACTCCTGTTCTGTCTAAGGACACATTGCCTTTCCACTGTTTGGCTGCACATGTCTGGGCTTGTTGGACTTCTGTGGATGTTGTTTGTGAGCTTTGTGTTTGACTGTTGTTTTTGTGTCACCATTGGTTCAGGCATCCCTGAGTGTGAGTGTGATGTTTGTGGATGCACCACAGGGTGTTTGATTGGTTGTCAGTGAACTCACAGGACCTTATTTGCACCATTATGTGTGTTTCTCACAGGTGTGGTGAGTTGCAGGTGTGAGGTGGGTAGGTGAGGGGCATGTGTGAAGGTCCTACTTGTGTTTGACAGTCAGGGAGTGTGACAATGAGCCATGTGTGTTGTGCTGATGACATACACATGTCAAGTAAGTTGACACAGATGTGTGCTTGGTCACTGTATGACTTCAGACACTTCCTATCATTCCTGTGCCTATGCATGGCTTGCCTTGATGTATCCATGAGTTGTTGCACAGAGGTCACTTTGGTTTAATTTCACTCACTGTGCCACCCATGTCTGATTTGATGGCCTAAGGTTGGTGTGATATGTTCCTTCTTTTGCATGTGATGTACAGATGCTATGTGGCTTGCTCCATGGTTTTCCAGCACTGTACACTTCCCTTTTGTCTGGGCCATTACTTGTCCTCCATTGCTGCTGACCTATGGTATGAGTATGTGGCTGGGTGTCAGTGTTGGGTGTTGTGTGTGACTTGGCAGGCAGTGTGAACAGTTCAGTGGATGTTCATAGGCAGTGTGAGACTTCATTGTGTGATCATGCTCAGTTTGCTTCACATGAGTGGGAGGTAGGTGTGAGGAGGAGGGTTGTCCAGCCCCTGAGCTTCTGTGCAGGGTGTTCCTCTTCACCCCCACCTTCCAAGTCAGGCTCCCTTGTCCTTTGGTGTGTGAGGTGCAAGGTCTGGCTACACCTGGCAGATTAATTGTGCAGGGGGGGCACAGGAGGAGCACACAGCATGTTGACAAATGGGTGTGGGAAGCGTAGTGTTGGAAGGGTGAAGGTGGAGCCCTGTAAATCTTTGCGGACTGCCCATACCTGGCGCCAGCCCTGCCTACTACATTGTGCGCAGGTTTTCCCGCGTCTTCACTGCTGCGGTGACGTGACCGGGACATTGCAGTGATTTCGCGGATGATGGGTGACCCGGTTGCGGAGGGGTGAGTTTCTGACAGGTAGGATATGTGTGGATACACTGGGGGATATGTTCCTGTCCCCACCAGAGTGTCTGATGTGGACAGGAACCGTATGTCAGCACAGGAGTTGTGTGTTGTGGTTGTGTGCGGAGTGGTGTTTTTGCATACCTGCGGCGTTGTCCGTGACGGTGCATTACTTGCTGGTAGTGGATCAGGTACAGCACCGGAAAGGCTTGAAGAGCTGTATCCATTGCAGTCATGACCGGGTGGAGGGGACCGGGAGTCCGGTTTCGCTCTCCGCTGTCGTGCTTCCGCTGTCTCCGTGTGGGTGGATTCTCCACTGCGGTGTGATGGGCTGTTTGCAGCATCGTAATTTGTACGGCGGACGGGATGTCATTCCGCACGGCGATGTGTCTCTATTGGCTCCCTCCGCCGTGGTGGCGGGCGCAAATTTCTGGCGGTTCACGTAACTCCGCAGCAGACGGAAAATGGGCTATGTTTGCCCATCGTAATATGGCGGGCGGGTGGACCGCCGCTGGAGTGAGGAAAAGGACATTTTCCGCCACCGCAAGGCACCGCGGTGGTGCCTCCGCCCGCCATCGTAATCAGCCCCTAGGTTCCATGACTGCATGCGGGCTGTCAATGATTGGTTGGCCAACAATTGCCTGAAGTTAAAGTCAGGTAAAACTGAGGTCATCCTATTCTAGAACCCGGTGACTTTCTGGTCCAATTCGTGGTGGCCACAAGAGCCGGGAACCCTTCCATCTCCTGTCAGGAAGGCACGTAACCTTGGAGTGATAGTTGATGACAGACTTACATACAGGGATCAAGTGAACCAAGTGAATTTTTTTCTCCTTCTATACTCGTAAGTTGATAAAAAAGATCCAACCTTTCATCCCGTCTAAACAGTAGTTACCTCCATGGTTCTTTCAAAACTAGACTACTGTAACGGTCTATACATCATCATGCACCAACAATATTTGAACAAACATCAGGTTCTGCAGAATGCAGCAGCAAGGCTCCTTTTAGGAATTCCAAAATTCAAATCCGCCTCTATGGCATTAAAACAGTTAAATTGGCTGCCATTAAGAGAGAGAATTGTATTTGAAGCCCTCTGCATTACCTTCAAACCTCTCCACGGTATTAGACCAGACTGCCTCATAAATAAATTAAACTGATTTATGTCATCTGGAACATTACTATCCTCTGCAGCCAAGAATGCAACAGTCTCAAAATTCAGAGGCTCATCCTGGGGAGGAAGGAGTTTTGTGACTGTTGTATCAAAAACCCAGAATACCTTGTCTCTCCATCGTAAATCGATGAACAATCTGCTTCTCTTTAGGAAAGCTTTACAAACTTAGTTATTCAGCTCTAAATGAGCTCTGGCAATAGGCCTTTTAAGAGCTGCTGTTAATAGTCGGCTGCAATGAGCTTTGGCAATAGGCTTCTGCTGAGCTCGCGCATAGACACCTCTGGGTAAACATGCACTTTAGAAATAAATTTAACATAACATAGCATAACACCAGGGACTAAACTATGTACATATGCTAGCTATACTTGAGAAAATAGTCTATCTGTAAAGTTTTCACCACAGTATGAAAGGTGCAGGTAGTATGATGTTTAGCACTTTCAGATCTTGGTTAATTTTAGCCTTAGTGACTTTTCTGACAAGTGTTGCATAGAGTGCACACTGTTCTTAGTAGATACATTTTATTAGTCTATGGTGTATTTCTCAGGAAATGTTTCATTTTTTGCAAACAGTGTGGTATAGAATAAACTCTCCCCATGGAGGAAGCACTGTTTACAGTACCTAGTTTTCTACTGATAACAACCTAATTTCTCACTGTAGGTACAGTAAGTCTTATGGGTTTGACACAGATAAAAGCTGTCCATAGTAGTTCATTTGTTTTGGAACTGACATTCACTATTTTTAGGAATTTGGCCTTCTGTGAAGAGTTGTATACAGATTGAGCACTGTACACAATGAGGGTTTCTTATATATCTGTGGCTGATTGTTAATATGAACTATGCTACCTGTTAAGTGGGTGATATAGGGTCAATATTGCTCATAATATTTGTTTTCTGCACCTAAGGGAGTTGTATCAGTGATGGCACTAATGATGCCTGATATTTCCTGAGTTATTTTGTACTTATTGTCAGGCCTGTAATACCATAGTGATAGTCATAGCCTTTGTATCTGTTTTTACATTAAAAACATAATTATAATTCAGAGTTATCAGTTTTTGCAATAATGTATAGTATTAGCTTTCACTATCTAAATCACTTTTTAAGGTGTTTCATTACTCTTGTGAGAGGCTTGTGAGCCGCCCGCAGGGCACTCACAAGATCATAAAGGTTTAAATTTTGTTTTAAAGTATTGTATTGAGTTCTTTATTCATGCTTTCACTTATTGTTTAATGGTAATCTATAATAAGCAAGTTATTTAGATATGTTTGTTATATTTATTTTATTTTTTTACAAACTAATAACTCTCGCAAGGCGCTCACGGTATTCTAACACACAATTCCCCATGTGGACTCTGAGGGGGCTGTACTTCCTGTTCAGCTCTCGCGAACTACTTGTGAGATCGTACATTTGGGATTGACTTATGAACAGTATTTTCTTGTAATTCTGAACAAAGTTAGACATTAGAGATGTTGATTGACTTAGAAAAATTAATTATGAATTATTTCATTCAGTATATAAAGCAATAATTTTTCAACAATCTTGTAAGAGGTCCGGGAGAGGAAACACATCCCAAGCAAGTGTTGTGATGGTTCATATGGCTGTCTTTGTTTAAAAAAGGTAGATTTATTCTTTTGCTTTATTTGCCCACTGGAGTTTGCTGTGGGTAGACCTTGTTGTCGTGCTCTGTTTTCCTTTTTGTTTAGGCATAGAAACATGCCTTCTTCAGATTCTGATGAGCAGCCTGGTGCTGTTGCAGCACCCGAGCCACCTCAGCCTGTCAAAGACTCTTTGGCATGATAATTTTTTGACATAATGTCAGGTGGCAAAAAAGTCTCTGCAAAGTATGTAATCTGCAAACTTTGCAAGAAGGAGTTCAACCAGGGGAGTAGAAACAAACAGTTAGTATGAGTACGACACTCAACTTTATAGTCGTCTCTGCCCAGTCTCATGGAAATGTTCTCCATACGGATACCATACTATCCAACTTCAGCGACCATGCAATACTTCTCTTCGAGCTTTATGGAGTCGGAGTGTATCCTTGGCAGACAGAAACAGTAGCAAAACCAAGTCTAGTCAGACAGAATGGGTATCAGCTGAAATGGGATAACATAGACAAGATTAGAATTATCCACCAGGTCGTAGCCAACAAGTTGGATCTGGTTATGAATTGTTTACACCCTAAAGCGGCACCAGACACCCTGATCCCAAATTTCCTAGAATTACTTGAGGAAATTGAATTTTCCCTGAATCGGCCTAACTCCACTAAGGAGATGCGGGAAATCAGTTGGTTTGATGAGGCTTGTAACCAGGCCTTACAAGATCTTCGCAGGGCCCTAAAAGCATCCCGCAGAGATCAGTACCTGATTAAAGATCTATGTAAGATATATAAAAAAACTAGGAAGAACAGGGAAGTAGAGATTATTGAGAAGGCCTGGGAAGACCTGGCGAAGGCAGCATCTTCCAACAATAGCAGGGATTTTTGGAAAGTTGTGAATGCTCATTATTTTAAGAAGAACTTGGAGAAAACGTTGGCTAACCACATAGATGAAAACACATGGGTAGACCATTTTGAAGGCATTTTAAGGAGTAAGACTGTTTCATGGGATGACTCTCCTGACCTTATGGAATCTTCGAGCAACCCTCTACTTTTTAACTTGGATGAGGTGAGAAATGCATTGGCCAAGTGTAGTCGTGCTAAAGCTCCAGGCCCAGACGGGGTACCTATTGATTTTTTTCTAGAACACCAAGAGTTGTGGGCCCCATTGTTAAACATTATACTTAAAGAAATCTCTGAAAAGGGACCACTTCCATCACGGAAATCAAGTATTATTGTCCCCATACATAAAAAGGGTGCCAAATCTAACCCCCAAAATGATCGCCCAATTTCCCTTCTGGACTGCACCGGTAAACTGTTGGGTCGTGTCCTATTAAATAGGCTAGAGAACTGGGCAGGAGAAAAAAATATATTGATGCCAACCCAGTACGGTTTCCATTAGGGTAGAGGTACCATCGATCAATGCCTGAACCTAAGCTTGACCATTGCCAAGTATACTGTAGCAAAGGGAGGGCACACTTACATGGCTTTTATGGATTTAACTGCAGCTTTCGACTGCATAAGCCATGTGAAGTTATGGTCTATAATGCTGGAGATGGGCATTGTTCCTTCGCTGATCAATTTAACTTGTGAAATGTACTCACAGGCAACTGCGTTTGTTTGTTATGGGAGGGATGGTGAATGTACAAAACCCTTTAAAATTCTGAGAGGAGTCAGACAAGGCTGTGTCCTTGCCCCATTTCTGTTTTCGTTACATACTAACGGAGTGGAAGCCGCCTTAACAGAATATGTGTTAGATTTCCCATCCTTCCCTACAACACTACTTCCGATCCTGGCCTATGCGGATGATGCAGTCCTAATAGCCAGGACGGGAGTAGTGCTTCAACACCTAATAAATGCCTTTGTGGGTTATATGTCATCCCTGGACTTAAAGGTCAATGAGACCAAATCTTTTGTTATGGTGGCAGGAGCGCTCCCTCCCAAAAGAATTCCATCTTTTCATATTTGGACCGGAAATTAGCGGTAGTGGAGACTTTCTCCTACTTAGGAATCTTATTTCATAGTACACAAACCTGGCTGCCCATGGTGGGCTGTAGGGCACTAAAAATGGAAAGAACTTTGGTTTCAATTTCCAGTTTTGTTAAGAAACTTGGGACCAACCCCATAGCGACGATAAAAAAGATTTATAATGCAAAAACTATTTCAGCTACAACATATGGGGCAGGGCTGTGGGGAATGGCTCCAATAGAACGTCTCCAGATGGCTTTTTAAAGAGGATCGCCTCTCTTCCTCTTTCGTTTTCCAATTATGTCTGCCGCCTGGAAATGGACTTACCGTATATAACGGATACAGTGAGACTAGCCCCGATCATGCTGTGGCACTCAATTTGGAAAAGAAACACAGTGGACCTTAACCAGGCGATAATACAAAATTATCTAGCGTTAGACAAGGGACATAAAATTGTCAATATGTTAAAACAACTTTCCAGTCGGTAGGTGTGCCAGAACTGTTTACCAACCCAAGTTCTTGTACCCAATTCCCTAAAAAGAAACTTAAGGCATTATTTCTTGCCAAGGCAGCCAATGCTAGGGAAGAAATTTACTGTGCAAAAACTGTAGTGAAATTGTACTATCAAATCCCCCCCTAATGGAGGGTGAATATTCGTATCTGGAGGGTGTAAGAAATTTACAGCATAGGTTTGTCCTTCTAAGATTTCGCACCAATTTAATGCCCCTGGTGCTAAGTTTCCCAGCAAAAAAGTACTGCCTAAGTGAGCTGACTCCGTGTCCATGCGATAATTTATCTCTGCAATGTGATCTCCACCTTTTTTCTTTTGTAACTTCTATAAAATACCGAGATCATGACAAAATATAACTAAAAGCCAACTTGTTCTGCACTGCATACTATTTTTAATTATTACCTATTTATTAATTAACTTTTAGCTGGGTGGATGAGTAATGTTGCTTGATGGATTATTGCATTTACAGTATTTAGTAATACGATTAATTTCTGAATTCGTGTGTACCGTACAAATTGTAGGTTATTGTGCAAGGGCTGCTATGGGTCTTTTAAAATGTTGATTTTTACTAATTCTCTTTTTAAAGAATGTTTATCTTTTATGTGTATTCTCTTATGATCTATGTTTATTAATTAGATCGAATACAGTTGATTGGATTGGATTGGAGTACCACAGGCAGGTGGAGGCACCTCTGGTCTATGCATCATAAAGGCTTGCTTGGGCAGAGTTAGCTCATGCTGCGGAGCTAGACAACACTTCAGGGGTTTCCACCTCATTTGAACCTGGAGACACTGTGCCTACCCAGGTACTGAGTGCTGAAGCAGATAACAACCCTGCTTATCCTAATAAAGCACTTTTTTGCTGCTTATGTAAGCAGATAATTTTTTCATCGGAGACAAGCAGGTCTATACAGGACAAGCTTGTTTAAGATCACTAATGCCCCAATAGGCAGTTTTTTTGTTGTTTTTTTTTACAGTTTTCCACATTTTTCTCATGTTTATTTTTAAGGAGATGCTGTTTTCTTTTCTTTTTCCCCAAATTCCATGCTTTAGTTCAACACTATTCTATAATTTAAAAATATAAAATAATTGGTGAAAAATGTAAACAAAAACGTCTCTTGTCAGAGCTACCATACAGTTTCAAAAAGATGTGCATAGTACTGTATAGATATATATACATGCAGAAGTACTTCTACTCTCCCTGAAGATAGAACTCTCAGTTTTAGTCAACATTACAATATTGTAATAATATTCAAATCTATAACAACTATTAAGCAAACAAATAAGGAGTAAATTTAAAAAAGTGTATTACAAAAGAACAATTTAACAACATGAATAAACTACAGCTACATTAACAACTATATCAACAACTATAAAGCAAACAAAACAACCAACATTACTAATTTATAATGTTGTCATGTGACACTGATGAGCAGCCACCAACGACTCCATCGTTTTTCCTTCATTTGTCTACTGGATTTTGATGTGGGTACACCTTCTTCCCTTTCTCTCTTTCAGCCACTTTAGCCTGCCAAAGAATCTTTAGTTTGACAATTTTGTACATATCAGCCTAGGTGGCAAAATAGTTTCAGCAAAGCTTCTTATGTGCAAACTTTGTAAAAAGCAGGTCAGCCGGGGAAGGGGCAAGAATCATCATTTATCATCCATGCATTTAGAAAGCCTAGCTCAGGCAGAGTTAGCTCATACTGCCAAAGTAGACCTCTCTTCAGGTGTTTCCATGTCCTTTTTAACTGGGTGATACTGTGCCTCACCAGGTACTTACTGCTCAAGGAGACACCAACCCTGCTTACCTAATTAAAGCCCTTTTTGCTGCATATGAAATCAGATCATTTTCTCATCAGAAACAAGCAGAACTACAGAAAACAAGCTTTTTTCCTGACTTTTCGAACAGTTATTGTTTTCTGTTTCTTCCAAAGTGAACAAGTTGTGTTTTCCTCCTCCATATATTGTGTGACATGGAACATTTCTTTTTCAGAACTTCTGTATTCCATTTTCCTTCTAAAAAGACAAAATAACCCATACATTTAAAGTTATGTACTGATCATTAATCGATAACAGTCATACATCACTATATTCTCCAAACCTTTCTACATTTTTTCACCCACAATCAGATATTTCTATGTAGTGTACCACAAGTTTGTTATTCTTTTCTCTTGAAAAATTCCACACCCTCAAGCAGTGCATTGTTTTCACAATTAAATCATAACATGTTATCAAACATGGCCCCATAATAGTTGATAAAGTAACACATTCCTCTTGGCACCTCTTTCCTAACAGTGAGCATGCTGTTTTACTCTAGAAATAGCAATATATCCACTTAAATGCTTCACTCCCTGAGGCTTGCATTCTACTATCAAGAGACTTTCACGAGATCACAACTGTATGATAGGGAAATAGTAGTATATGAAAGGGACTATCCTCTCCAATGACAATCCTCTCTTGAATAATGAGTGAGCATACTAGGGTGTAAGGAGGGACTGCTCTCTTCTTTCAAACCCATCTCTCAGATGACAGGTATGTATGTGTAGGGGCTGGCCTCTCCACTGAGACCCTTCCTTTGGATTATGGGTGTGCATAGGAGGATGATGGGAGGGACTGGCCTCTCCACTCAGACCTCTCTCTCAGGTGAAGGGTGTGTGTAGTAGTGAGTGGGGAGGGACTGGACTCTCCTTTGAGGCATCTCTCTCACATGACAAGTCAGCACAGTAGGGTGTGGTGTGTGGATGAATTGGTCTCTCCTTTGAGACCTCTCTGTCAGACGACAGGTGTGCCTAGTGGGGTGTATTGGGCACGCCTGGCCTCTCGTTTGAGATCTCTCTTTCAGATGATGAGTTTGCATAGTAGGGTGTGTGGATTAACTGGCCTCTCTTTTGAGACATCTCTCTCAGATGATGGGTGTACATAGTAGTGAGTGGGGAGGGACTGGCCTTTCCTTTGAGACCTTTCTCTCAGATGACGGGTGTGCATACCAGGGTGTGTGGATGGATTCGCCTCTCTTTTCAGACCTCTTTCTCAGATAATGATTTTGCATAGTGGTATAGAGGAGGGACTGGCCTCTCTTTGCAGACCTCTCTCTCAGATGACAGTTGTTCATGGTAGGGTGTGGGGAGGGACTGGCTTCTCCACAGAGACCCCTCTATTGTATGATGGTTGTGCATAGTAGGGTGTGGGAAGAGACTTAACTCTACTCACAACTCTTCCCAAGCTGATGGGTATAAATAGTAGACTCTGATAAACACCATCTCCACTAAGACTCCTTCCTACAGTAATAAGTATGCATACCAGAGTGTATTCAAAGACCACCTGCTCCCTCCTATTTTTCAGGATCCCACGAGAGTCTCGTGAGATCGTAAACATTTTTTTAAAAAAGAATTAACCTACTCATCACATTACTTATGTCTTACATACTTCCTCTAAATACCAAGAGCTACAATATCCATTTCTACTAGTAGAATGCATTGAGAACTCACCTACTCCTTTTTACTGTTCACGTCCTGCAAGAGTCCCGCTAGATCGTAAACTGTTTTTTTAAACCATATACATTTATCCAGGGAGATCGTAAATATACATTTATTTTCATAACAGCAGTTATGCCTTAGAGACCTCTTCTCCAGATCTAGGGGGACAGGATGCCTTTCTGCTGCCCCCTTATACAGCTTTTTTACTTCATTTCCACAGCACCTGCAACGTTTCACAGTAAACAGTAATTGGGGGCATTTCATTTCTAAAACTCTAAGAGCCAGCAAATTAGAGCCCTCACTCATGTGAGACTCACGGGAGCCTTCATGCTCCCGTGAGAGTGTGAGGGCTCATGGGAAAAAATCTCTGCAATGCAAACAGTTTTTAAACTTTTTTATGCAAAATGTTGTTATCAGACAAGTGTTGATATATACTATATGTGAATTATCTGTGGATTGGCATAGTGTTTGTGAACACATCATTAAAGCTCTGTGCACTTTTATACCTCTGTGGTACTGGTTTGATTGTAGATATTGAGTTGTGAAGCATGCTTGATGAGTGATTGAGGTGACTTGGTCGGCTGAGGTTGATGTAGTGTGACACTAATGTATTCTCAATCTCAAGTGGAGATCTGCGAGGTGTGTCGCTGCTGGACTGATCGGGTCATTGCCCGTATGCAGAACAAAGTGGGCGACCCCTGTATGCTAGAGGAGGGCCACGGTGAATTGATTCATGTGCTTCGATGCGCTGTTTGGGCCAGAGCTTGAGCGTATTAGTGAAGCAGCGACCTCATATGTCATGAGAAGCTTCCGTCAGAAAGCTACTGTGTGGTAAGGCCCATAGCCCATGTGCAGTAATGGGTTGCAACCCCATATGCCAGGAGGATCTACCACCAAGGAGTTTGCTGTGCCGATCAGGCCAGAGCCCATGCACTGTGAAGATACAGTGACTCCGTATAACAGAGGGGGTTAACGGAACATGCAATTCATGTGACCTTGTTGGAGTCGTTGCTGAGAGGAGTGAGGCCACTGTTGACCCTGCGCATCTGCCATAGATGAAAGAATTCACAATAGGAACTATGTGTCATCAACACCCCACCATTGCGGCAGGAACGAGAGACTTACCTGATGAAGAGGACCTGTCGAGAACCTTCGGTCACTGCTGAGGTGCGACCACATGTGCAGACTCTCCGAACACAGAGTGCAGATCGTTTTATGAGGCGTTCAACAAACGCACCTGAATCGACTGCTACAGCTTCAGTGCCTGTGGAAGGGGTGCGTTCAGGAACTCTGGTCGCTCTGATCCTGGTAAGTGTGAGTAAGGCTGATTTTAGACCAGTCCGTCTTGGGGGAACTTGCTGCAAATTAGCTCTGCGGCTCTGGAATACTATTGACATTAAGAATAGAGTCATAGTAAACTCTTCAGACTCAGACTACTAGTGGGCATAACCTGGATGTTGCCAATAGTTAATGTGGAATCACCACTATTGCTAAAGCAAGGAGTAATTGATCAGAGAACCGCCAAGGATACTCTAGAGCCCTGACCTCCGGGGGATTGTGTACTTTGTGAATGTCATATTTTTCCTTTGTGTGGGTAGTGGTAGAAATAAAATAGTTTCTTTTTTTTCATAAAAGGAAGTATTTGGTTGGACAATCATTTATTGCTGCTGCACATATTTTGAGTTGTAAACCTGTGTTCACTCCCCTGTATCCACACTTCCCACTCGAAAGAGCCTTGGGCTGCTTGGACCAGGCTTACCATGAGAGTCAAATTCAGAAGGGGTACTTGGCCCAGTTACTCAGAATACATAGTAAGTCGAGTCCTAGGACTTCAGGAGTAAAAGGCCTCAACCCCCACAGTTGGGCCATTAACCCCTCCTTCCCCTGGGCCGTCTGAAAGGGGTTCTGACAAAGTGCATGTGCATATGCCTTACATTTAACATTATGGACCACTCATGTAATTATCTACAATGTCACTCTTACTGTACCTTTCCTATCATTGGAGTAGCAAGCTAGTTAGACCCTGAATTGCAAATAAGTATTGTGGTTGCAAGACAAGACAAGAAATATAGATCAAAGAGCAAAATGAAGTGCCTAGGCTCAAGCAGCAGGGCAGGCCTCTCAGGGTTCAAGGCAGGCTTCAAGCAGCTTTATGCTCTTTTTGTGTACCTCACTTTCAGAAAGTTTAACTTAAAATTCACTGTTCTTTGTTGTTGCAAGGGCCTGAGTTAGCTGAAAACAGTAAATACGTTCACAGCAGGATGTGGGGGATCGATGGTAGTGCAAACATCCCTGACTTGGCACTGCTCTTAGATGACCCCTGATAGTTATATGCAGGGTCGGACTGGGGCAGAATATAGTCCCAGGCACCAAAATAAAGTTGGTCTCTATTAGTGAATTATATATCTGAAAAAGTGGCCCATGCGTGCAAATTGGGGCAGTTTTGAACATCTATAGGCATGCTATATCAGTGTTTTACAAAGTATGGAAGGCTGCATGGATTTGAGCTGCTACAGACAATGGGGCATATTTACAAGGAGTTAACGCCACCAGAACGTCAATTTTTCCAAACGTTCTGGTGGGCTTAATGCCTTTGCCTTAATTGCAAGGCAGCGTTAAGCCACTTAACGTGGCTTAACGCCGCCTTGTAAATAATGCCCCTATAAACGCAGCACTTAGCGTGAAAGAGGTGTGCAATGGGTGTTGCAGTGGGCATTCCGCCGCAACACCCATTGCTTTTTGACGCTGCCCCATATTTACCTGGTCTTAAGCAGGAATACGAGGAGAAATTATTTATTTCTCCTCGTCTTTTGCTCTTTCCAATGCAGCACACATAGAGCAAATTGCCTGTAAATATTGTTTTTGTGCAGGAAGGTGGTAACACAGGGGTTGCGCCGCATTCTTGTGAATATGGCACATCCCTGCGTTTTGAACCTGTCGGAGCACGGCATTATCAATTTTGGCATAACACAGCACTCCGCCAGTTTCTTGCCTAAATATGCCCCAATGTTTATTTTAGTATCAGTGGAATCAACAGTAAAAATGTCCCCGCAAACCATAAGAAGGCCCACAAACGAGACAAAAAACTGTCCCACTCAGACCTGTCAGACCAGCCCACAGGCACTGCCTAGTTACCCTATAAGCAAGTCGGACCCTGGTTATATGTAAACATTAACTTTAAAAGAATTAAATAGCAGAAACGTAAAAATCAGCAGAAAAACTCTTATCTGGCATTTTGCAGAGACAATCACGTGAGGTGTAGTATAGTAGGAGTGTGTCAATGGGCCAGGAGCCAGGGGTATCTTTAATAAATATCGACCGAAGTATGCAAAACGCATCGAAACACTTTGTGCAGTGCTTCATTTCCGTCTGTGCTTAACTATGTGTAAAATTCTGATTTGCTTGAAATCATTGAAGCGATTAATGTTTCCCCTGGTTAACTTCTGCTAATGAACACACATGATCAGGAGCAGTTCCGCCATCTTAACGCTCCCTCTTTGGGGAACTCGGCACAGAGAGCTGCAATAAAGTGAGGACATAACGAATGCCCCCTGGAATATGACGAGCCAGTGCATTCATTAGGTTGGCCTTATCACTGCAGGCTACGCGGCACCGTTAGATTGCAGCCTTTCTAATAACCGCGCTGGGAACAGTTTACTTTATTATACTACAGTTGAATCGTCAGAACCGTAGCCAGGAGTATATGTTTTGTGGGCAAGGCCATCAGCTTGACAACAACATAAAAACAGAAACAGAGTTCAGGTGCAGTGTTGATTGAACGTGACCACTGGGTAGATTTCTCCTGGATGCAGGAATGGGAAATACGTTCCAATATGCAGTTCAGAAGGAATGCACGCAGTGCAGCGCATTTTCTACTGTATTTTTATTCTTTAAAGTATTCTTCCCTGAATAATGTTTGGAAAAGTGGGTGACATATGTCACTTAAATCACCTAGATCAAACATAACATAAATTTAAACAAAAATTTTACTAGGGCAGAGTGGAGGTGTCATAGGGATTTTCAGACTGCCATTTTGAAATGAATCAAAATGTTGTGTGATTCTGATAGAGTCACGTTTTCCCCCAATTATATAAATTATACATATATGTAATTGTGTAATGTAGAAATATGAACATAACACAGGGGACTGTACAAATCACGGGGCATATCAGCAAGGGCCTGCGATAATTATCGCTCAGCGCTTTTAGCGCGAGGATAATTATCGCAGGCTAACGCTGGATTCTATCGTGGAGATAGCGTGCTATCAGCAACGCTTATCTCCCAAGCGATAGGAATCCATGCGTTAGCTGGAAAACAGTGTGATTATCGCTGAAAATGCTTGTTTGCGTGCAGCTTGATAATTGGAGAAATGTCGGTTAGCGACATTTCTCAAGTTATTTTGGCACGGAACGCCCACTTTGCATCTCATTAGAGATGCAAAGCTGGGCGTTGTTGTAAGGGGCGCTAAATCAGCAAAACACGCGATAGCGTGTCTTTGCTGATACGGCGATGAAATTATCGCCGCTTTTCGCCCGAAAATGGACGCAAAAGCGGCGATAATTTCATAGCGCCGCCTTGCTGATATGCCCCCACATTGCTTATCTCTTCTCCCCATCGCCAAATCCTGGGTTCTGTAAACCTGACTGTCAGAACCTCTTTCAGAGGGCCGCAGGGCTTACTTAGCCCAACAGTGGCTATGGAGGCCTTTTACTCCTGATGTCCTAGGCCCCAACCTACTATGGATCCTGAACAGTCCCTGTCAGGGTGAACCACTGAAGTCACTAAATTAACCTGTGCTTAACTCTCTGGTAGCTTGGCACAAAAGCAGTCAGGCTTAACTTAGAGGCAATGTGTAAAGTATTTACAAAACACAAAAATATTCCACACCAATTTAGGAAAATAGAGTAAATTTGCCAAAAACAACAAAATCCAATTAGCTGAACCAGAGTTATGAATTGTTAAAGTTTAAAGTAAAAACTGCAGCCTAAAAAATCAAAGCGCCAACCGCTGACATCTAGTCGCATGAGACCGGATCAAAGTCGACAAATATGGCCAACCGTGATTTAGCGCTAGTCAGATACAAAAAAAGTAATGGGCCCAGTTGGCGCTTACCTTCTGACTTAGAAGACATTTCAAGAAATAGTCACTAAGAAGGAGAAGTTCA
This sequence comes from Calotriton arnoldi, assembly GCA_963921515.1. NCBI lineage: Eukaryota > Metazoa > Chordata > Amphibia > Caudata > Salamandridae > Calotriton > Calotriton arnoldi. The sequence continues at coordinate 62,319 of CAWUFW010022212.1, read as the reverse complement.
GCGGGGCAAGGCTTGAGGCGGTGTGCGAGGAGAAGGCGTAGTCGTTGGGGAACCGTTGGACTAAATCGTACTGATTTTCAACATTCAGACTTCGTCACTCTATTGGAAGTCGAAAATCTTCAGCAAGATAAGGCCAGAGGCAGTAGCTGAAGAGGGCTCCATGAGGCCGGATACTCCTACTGCAATTGAACGCTGAACAGGATTTACTACTGCTGAGAAGATCGTAGAGGGAACTGCCATGAAGTCAGGCAGACAGGCGATGCACCTTGGGCGGATAGACAAGAAGCTTGTCTCAGTATCCTCTCGGTTCTCAGAGCAGTTTTTAGCCACAAAATTTCTAAGTCTCAAGTTTTGGGTTCTGGCTATCTGGGCACCTTTAGTGCCCCTTTCAAGGGTCCAGAACTGTAGAGGCACCACTTGGAGGGTTGGGACTCACTTAGGCTGGGTCCAGGTGGAGGTTCAAGGTGGTTGGAGCCTTTTTGGTCCCTGAGGCTATGATAGGAGGCCAGACAATTATCCCTTGGAGTCACTCTGGTAGTCCTGGGTTCAAGCAGTGGCACAAGGCTCAAGCAGCAGGGCAGGCCTCTGAGGGTTCAAGGCAGGCTTCAGGCAGCAGAGTAGACCATCCAGGAGCAGCAAAACAGTCTCCGGAAGTACACAGCAGGCCACAGCAGCAGTCAGTCCTCTGATAGTGCCTTCACTAGTCCAGAAAGTGAACTGGAGAGTGGGTCTGAGGGTCCTATTTTTATGCCTGATATCTCATTTGAAGTAGGAGTTTCTAGAAAATACCCTTTGAAGTGCTTGAAGGTTTCTGCTTCCCCTGCCCTATCTCCAGGCTGGCTGCAGGTGCAATGCACAGGTGACAGGTCCTTTGTATGAAGGCAGAGCACAGTCTATTTATTTGCATGTGGGGCTGTGCCCAGCTCCGCCCCACCATTCTGCCAGTGATAGTCCATCCAGGCACACCTAATCCCTCTATTGTGGGGTTGTCTGGGAGGAATAAACAAAATCCAACTTCCAACTATCATGTGACCTAAGAACAGGCTGTAGGCACCAAATAGTTAGGGAAGGAAAATGCAACTTTCTAAAGTGGCATTTTCAAAATTGTAACTTCAAATTCGACCTTTACATCAAAGAGGATTTTAAATTACAAATTCTCAGACACCACACATGAAATATTTTCCTGTTGTCAATCAAACATTAGCACTTATTAAATGTAATTAGGCAAACCAATGTTATCCTATGGGAGAAGTAGGCCTCAAACTAGTGAGAATTGAATTTAGAAGTTTTATTCACTACCAGGACATGTAAAACTTAAAAGTACATATCCAACTTTTTTTTAATTACAACGAACCCTGCCCTATGGGCAACCCATGGCCTATCTTATGGGTGACTTATATGCAATAAAAGGAGAGTTTGAGGCTTGCAAGGCAGCTATATTCCCCAGTTGAAATGGCAGTTTAAAATAGGGATGGGTGGAATTGGCAGAATTTTGGTCACTCTGCTTTTCTCTTAAACGCGGAGTTTGCGCCGAATACCGCCAATCACCCCGTGGCCGAATTTTTCTCCGCAAAGCTCCAGAGCAAGATTTGGCATCCCCTAGCACGATTTTCTAAGATGGGCGGACATGAGTTGTCACAGTCAGAGCACTGTCGCTCAAATAGATTTGCTGCCGCTTGAGTTGATGTTCTACTCGAGTGGTAGCAAAATCAACATTAATGGCAGCGCGCTCTTCCACAATGCATGGTTCTGTTTGTGCTGATTTTTTAGCGCTGCTCGTGCTACCAGCACTAAATTGCAGTACGAGCAGCGCAAGCTGCATATTTTCTACACATTGGCAGAACTCCATGGAATCTCACGCAGTTTTTATGTAACTCCCCGGAATGTCACAGAGTGAAACTCCACAAGTTTCGCCCACCCCTAGTTGCATCCAGGCTTCAGTGGCAGGCCTGGGTCATGTTTTATGGGGCTACCTAAGTGGGTGGCACAACATGTGATGCAAGCCCACTAGTAGCATTTAATCACAGGCCTTGGCTATCTGGTTTACCACTTTACTAGGGACTTATAATTAAATGAAATATGCCAATCAGGTGTAAGCCAGTTTTACAATCAGTTAGGGAGTGTGCACAAGCACTTTATTACTGGTTAGCAGTGGTGCAGTGCAAAGAGTTTTAAAGCCAACAAACTAAATTCAGCAAAATAGGAGGATGGAGGCAAACATTTTCAGGAAGACCACCCTAAGGCTGACAGGTCTTACAATGAGCAATAACACAATCTCCTGGAGGTCGGGGATCTAGTAGTTGTCAGGCAAATACCTGTTCCGGTCGATTTCTTATAACATGGTCTGGGTTATTCCCCATTCACTGGTGGCGGCCACATTCAGGGAATGCTTACTACTCAGGAGTATTCAAGAGTTCCCCTTTGACTCTTCAGGATTCACTCAAAAGTGTCTATGGTGCAGCAGCACCATTACCAGCGAGTCCCCCGGAGCCCAACTGGCCTAGCTAAAGTATTAGCCACTCCTGCAGCATGGAAGTGTTCAGTGGGGTAAAGAGTGTCCTCAGTGTGAGCACCTGCAAGGTCTGATCCAGTGCAGAGTAGATGAGTTGCTTGTGGCCCATGCGGCAGCACCCGGCGGATGAGGCTCTCTCTCCTGAGAAGCGCGGCCAGAGTCTTCCAGTTATCGGAGTAGTTCCTAACTCGCGAAGATGCGGTAAGTCGACCTATCCCAGCGGAGGCTAGGTGGGAATCCGGACTGGAACCCAGCGAGAGAGCAATGTAGTCTATGGCATCCTCAGCAGTCCTCGGGGGTTCATCAGAGACAGTTCTCTTGCTGTGTGGGCTTGACCCACCAAACACAACCTCAGTCTTTTCCTCAGATGATGACCTAAAACTTCTTGACAATGTTCGTACCAGCAACTCCTGTTGGCATACCGGGTTGCTGCAGTACTTTACAGCACAGGCGCAGACTCCTCCGGTACAAACACCTTCACCAGGGCGCTTACGAGTCTCAGCGTGTTCACAGTAACAACTTTACCATTGGCCGCTCCTGGCATAAGGCATCACAGAAGTGTGGCGGTGTGGGATTAGCAAGTCCAATACAGCACTATCTCATGAATCAGTCCACGGCAGTCTTTTCCTGGTATATGGGAGTTGCCTAACTGGTATTCCTGCGCATGAGCTAAGGCCCTATCAATGCACAGCCCAATCATTACAACTTGCACAGGGATCCCTCATGATAGGGCTACCGCACTGTATCTCACTCCCTCCAAAGCTCTCTTCATTCTCACAGGACACACTGGTCCTGACAAGCAGACAGGTGCTGGTGCATCAGGCTCCGGGGTACGTGGTCTTTGTTTTCCTGTGTTAATGTTAATAAACTTGTAGAGGCGCGAATACCTGTGGGTGTCTTGGCGCTATATAGGGTATTGCAGTGGGGCAGTAATCAGGAAGAGAAACAGAGCGGCTAGGCATTAAAAAGCCAGGTTTTTAACAGTTTCCTAAAAGTAAAAGAGTGGGTGCCGCTTTGCTATGTAAAGGCAGAGTGTTCCAAAGTGCCGGGGTTTGAGAGGAAAAACAGCGGCCCCCCCATTTAACTCCCTTGAATTTGGGGCGAGCGATCATCAACAAATTTTTTGATCGTAGATCTCGATTAGGAATGTACCAGGAGAAGGAGTGTCTAAGGTAGGTGGGTCCTGAGTTGTGTAAGGCCTTATACGCAAGGCAAAGTGCCTTAAACTTAATGCGAGAATCTACCGAAAGCCAACTGAGTTTTTTTATGGATGCTGAGATAGGATGAAATTTGGGCAGGTCAAGGACAAGTCTAGCCGCAGCATTTTGGATGCTCTGTAATTTCCTTTTGTACTGCTTCTGGAGCTTGACATACAGTCCATTACAGTAGTCAAGTTTTGAAAGAACTAATAAAGAGATTACTGTTTTTCTGGAGGTCAAAGGAATGAAAGGAAGAATCTTCTTAATTATTCGCAACATGTTGAAACTGGACGAGACCACGTAGCAAATATGCTTGTTAAAATCCAGTTTGTCATCAATGATTACGCCCAGATTTTTTGCTTTTTGGACCGGAGTGGGAAGAGTTTCCAACTCTTTAGGCCAGCAAGCTGGGTTCCAAAAAAGAGGTTTATTGCCAAAAAGAATTACCTCGGTCTTTTCTGAGTTAAGTTTAAGGCAATGTTTACCCATCCATTTACCGACTGCTCTCATACAATCATGAAATGAGAGATGGTAGTATCCAGGTTGTTTGAGACCGACACGACAATCTGCGCGTCGTCAGCGTATGAAGTGGGATAGAACCCGAAAGATTTAATCAGGGCAGAGAGTTCAACCACATAGATATTAAAAAGTAGGGGACTCAGGGAAGACCCCTGAGGAACCAAGCAGGGGAGGGCGAAACATTTAGATTTAGCATTCTCCATCATAACCGACTGCTCCCTGTTGGATAAAAAGGAACTAAGTAGGTCAAGTGCTTTGCCGGTAATGCCCATTGTTTTTTAGGCGATCAACAAGGGTGGCATGATCGACTGTGTCGAACGCCGCCGACAAGTCGAGGAGGACAAGAGCCGCAGATCCTCCTTTATCGAGAATGGTTCTGAGTTCGTCCGTAGTTTTTATTAAGGCCGTTTCTGTGCTATGTTCGGCCCTAAAACCGAATTGGGCGGGGTCCAGTAACTGATTGTCTTGCACAAACTGAGTCAGTTGAAGATTGATGAGTCGTTCCACTATCTTTGTTGTAAAAGGCAATCTAGAGATAGGACGATAGTTAGCTGGATTTTCGGGGTCTAAATTCGGTTTCTTGAGGAGTGGTAGGATGAACGCCTTTTTCCATAGTTTTGGAAAAATTCCAATACTGAACATCCAATTAAAGATGTTGGTGAGATCCGAGGTGATGGGGATAGAAATCATTTTGAGTATTGAGGGTGGGCAGGGATCAAGTGGTGACCCTGATTTGATGGACTTGATTAGGTTAAGTACTTCTGTGTCAGTAACATAAGAGAATTGTCTGAGTTTAGGTAGAGGATTTTTAAGTGGAGAGATTGAATCAGGAGTGGATGCCTGTGCTATTGTGACGCTATTGATGGGATTCGAATTTTTAGAGCATGCAAACTCATTGTAGATTTGTTCCACTTTATCCAAAAAATAGGATGCTATCTTCATGCAGAAGGAAAAACTATTTTTATTGCTTTTGTTACTAATTTCAGGAGAACTGGAAAGTTTGTTTATAACCTGGAAGAGCTCTCTGGTGGAATTCTTGGATGTCTCTATTTGTTGTGTAAAATACACAAATTTTTCCTTAATAATTATGGCATTGTAATTAGCCAGAGTCTGTTTGTAGATAGCTCTGTCAGAGGGATTATAGTTTGCCCTCCATTTTCTTTCCTGTCTTCTACATTTTTGTTTTTCTAGAAGAGTTTCAGTGAACGAGGGTGCAGATTTTTTAATTTTATGAGGGCCCCTATTACTTTTGGGCACGGCTTTAGAAATGGCTACGTTTAATCTGGGTGTGTAGTTCTCAGTAGCCAGGTTAGGATCGGTAATTTGAGTGTGATATTCCTGAGGAAGATGTTGCTGCAGAATATCGACATTGGTTTTGGACCAGAGATAGTGTGGTGCAGGGTTGTAATCTGTTTTCCTACTTAACGCAGGAGAGGGAATAGTTAAATTAAAGGTGATAGCCTTATGATCGGACCAAGTAAGAGGAAGAAGTTCTTCCACTGAGATTAGATCATTATTAGAGAAAATTGCATCTAAAGTGTGCCCAGCACTATGGGTCGGTTGAAGTAGAAGTTGGGAGAGATTGAAGGCCTTCATTGTGTGATACACAATAGGAAGGTGGGGGAAACCCAGTATACCCTTGGAGGCTTGGGCAATTAAATCAATGATGAGTGAAAGATGCCTACAAGGGATTTCACTTAGAGATACTTAGTTTAATGTGAAGTATATATAATTACTTTGGGTTCAACCCCTAATGATCTTGAACTCTGAAATAATCTAGGCAAACGTCAAGTTATATAACACTCAATAAATGAAGATAATGATAACAAACACACAGGAATATCTTTTTCAAAAAATACAAATTTTTTATATATAGATAAAATTCATCAGGGTACAATCACAAAAACACCATGGAAGAGGATACATCAATCTACCTACAACTCATAGGTGTATACATCTATTCCAACATAATCAAATAAGCAACGGTTCAGAGAATACAAAAAACAGTTACTTGAATACAAAAATATTCAGGAAATAGATGGGAAAGTCGACGTTTCGGTCTGTAATGGCGTAATTATCCATCAGACCATCTTCAGGACGTACAGTCAGTTATGTAAAAAAGACCCTTTCAAAAGGTCCAAAAATCGATAAGGACCAATTCAAGCCTTAATCTAGGTCAGGTTCAACAGGTTTACTCACTGTTAGGGAAGTATACAAAAGTGAGTGAATTTTTCAACAAGCTACACTTGGAAAACGATATTCAAACGAATCGGAATAAATGAGTCTGCATTCAGGCTGCAGTCAGCAAGCGATTTTCAGACGATCTAGCTGTCAAATCAAATTTAACATGCAGCGCATTCACCGGCAAAGTCCTCTGGTCACAGGCAGAGGTCTTGCAAAGCTTCCCCTCCTCACACAGCTCGTCTGGCTGCTTGTCAGATGAAAACATTTGGGCTCTGAACCTCCCCTTCTTATAGTCTAGTTACAGACACCAAGATGTGATTTAGGGTCTGAGTCTTTGAAGTTTTATGTTGGGATTCTACTTCTTTTGAGATGTTCATTTCACTTTTTTCTTTCCCCTTGAAAGGATTTCTGTTGCAGCAGGCAAGACTCTGAAGCTGATTGACCCACAACACAATTCATGGGAGTGAACAGAGTTCACACCTGGATGTCAGCCACAGTGATATGTGTATCAAACTGTTAATTCCAAGCTCCCAGCCTCACTCTTTATGAGTCCCTTATCAGCCACAGCTCCTACTTGTGATCTATCAGTGAATCAAAGAGCAACGTCTCAAAGTGTAAAGGGAGAGTCTCTTCCTCCCTTCCTCCAATGTGTCCCACACATCTCACAAAAATGGAGCAATGCACAAGTCTTTCCAGAGGGATTCCTCTCCTCCTCATGCCTTCACCAGACAGGCCTGGGCTTTCCAAAATTGAACCCAGAGTCCTTCATGTAATGTACCATTTCAGGTACATTCACAGCACACTTACTGCCCGGTACTGTTACCTTCATGCCTTGTACCACTATATTCATACATGCATTCAGCACACACATTCAGTCCGCATGCACTGTTCAGTGCTGTCGTTTTTCTGTATATAGATATTTGGGACCTGCTGTTGTGGAGTAAATTACAGTCCTCAGATTGACCTGCAGTGTGTGACAGTTCTCACCAGTTATTCCATGCCTGTTCATTTATTGATGGCTGTTTTATTGGCTGCACAGTACTGGTGGTGGGCAACCCTTGTAGCAGTTATACATTAAGTGAATGTAAGAGGTATTAGTTACTGTTGGCTGCTGATTGCTAAGCGTTTTGGTGTTAGTATTAGTATGAACCATAAATGTTTTGTATAGAATTGTATAACTCTTTCATACCCTGATGAACCATAGGTGAGCCCTTTTATCTTACCTGCCTATAGAAAGTAGTTCGCTGGTTGGGCTTCCAATATCTACTATTATTGGACATATACTAATGATAAATATGTTAAACGATGTCAAAAGATGATGGGAGAAATACTTGCAATTTGTCTAACCACTGGAAATCGCTCAGGGTAGCATCCCAACCAATCATTATTTTTCTCACTATGCCACCTCTGTTTAGACCCAGCACTGTGAAAATTAACCTTCACCTGACTCCACATGGGAACAGTCCACCCGAACTGCCAGGCCAGGTCTTCACTAAACTGGAAGACCTAGGCTGCCCTAAGTGGCAAGGTTATGCCCAGATGTAGGTCCCTGCTTACTGTGCCACTGGAACTAAGCCATGCCTGGTTGATGAGCCCTTACCAAGGCGAAATCGGTCCTAAGTTGCTTGTGTACCTATTGTGTGAGCAAAAGAACTTTAGGCAGGGATACTACCCTGAGCGATTGCCAGTGGTGAGAGAAATTGGCAGCATTCCTCACATCACCTTTTGCATGTTTCTGTACGGTGTGCAATCAGGGGGTAGATTTAAAATGTTGATTGTGCCCCGCCCACTTTGAGGACCATGCACTGGGGCATTTGTATTTATGAAGCCTTGTGGTGGTCTCCCCCCACTCAGAGGGCCAGAGCTAGCTCGATTTATGACCCCATGTCCCAACTTTCGGTTATCCCCAATGAAATTCCTTTCCCACCCAGATTCCCAAAGTGTTGGGGGCGTTAAATTATTATTGGCGTTAATGAGGGGGAGCTCTTGAGAGGAGGTCTAATTGCTTATAATAGGTGGGCCGCTTATAGGGGCCGACCCACTCAGAGAGGCACTAAGGGGAACATCATCTACCCTCTTATCAATGCTGCTTGGTCGGGTGGCCATGTCATCTTGTTTTTCATTTGCTATTATTTTCCCTGAACCATGCAATAATCGGACGAGATGCTCTTCTATGCAGACTAAACGGGCTAAAATGGGTGGCATGGCCTCTTGTGCTACTTTACTGAATCTTTCAGTGAATATGTCCGTTTCATCCTGAGCGGTAGTTTTTCCTCCTCCAACACGAGATTTACTTGTGTGGCTCTCACCGGGTTGAATCATCCAGAATCCCTGTGATGGAAAGTTCTGGAAGCTGTGGAGAACCACTGCTCCCCTTTACCTCACTCCTCTTCACCCAACCATCCAGTGTTCTACACACCTAATCCACAAAATCCCCTCAGGACTGGTAAAACAGTTTCTGACTGCCCTTGAACTTCAACCTGCACTTCTTTGGGGTGAGACCATATTTCCTGATGAGGGTTTCCTTCATGGGGGGATACCTCATCCTGTCCTCCTTCTCTAGGGCCAGAAGGGCATGCCTCCCATCATTAGGCATATGTCTCCAGTGACTGGCTCCCCAATCCTCCTCAGTGATCCAATGCATCTCTGGTGCTAATTCATATGCCTCAAACCAAAAGCCTATGTCATTCCCCACTTCAAAGTTAGGCATCAAGTTCCTGGGTATTTGGAACCTTCCTCCTTCACTAGACACTGTGTTTGCGCTGCCACTATTTCTGATGGACTTTGACTGCTGTTTGGCCTTCAGGTCCAGCTTTTTCAGACTCAGTTCATGACCCAACAACATTTTTCTCTCCACCAAGGCTCTCTCTGCCTCAGCTTTTCTATCCTCCGCTAAGGCCTTTTCAGCCTCAGCTCTTCTCTCTTCCGCAGCCAGTCTGGCTAGCTGCAGCTTCAGTTCCCTCTCAGCCTGTCTGTGCATCTACTCTTTAGGAGAAAGAATGAGGGAGGATACACTGCTTCCTGCATTGGCTACAGCAGGGGACTCCATCTTTGTGGGTCCTCACCTCTCCTCTGGAGCTACTGCTTAGTCATTTTCCCTCCTCCTAATCATCATCTTCCTCAGGGTCATCGCCCTCTTGGTCCTCTGGGGGTGTCCCATTCCAGTGTGCTGGCATTTGGACAAAAATATTGAGTTGTAAATACCAGGAGACAGAAATATAGAAAAAAATATTATGATGCAGAAATATCATTGTCAAGAATATTATTTTTACAGGTAAGTAATATCGTAGTTAAGAACATCGTTTCTGTAAATATAGTTTTCAATAATTTAGTTGTAAAGAATATCCTTATTAACCAATTTAATGTGTTTTAGCTTATACAGTAATTTTAGGCGTTAGTAATTGTTTGTATAATTGTCATTAATTTGTTTAAATATAGTTTGTAACTTTAAGCGTTTTAGAATATTTTATTTAATTGTTAATAATAATTTATAGTGTTGTAGCAGGTTGTTGGGTTTGTAGGGGTTTAGGGTGGGAAGATAAGTAATTAATAATTAATTATTAAAACATGTTTAAGTAAGTTGTGATTGATATTCATTATGTATATCATGTAATATTGATTTATTATACTTATATTTCAGGTGTGGGTCTGTAGGGGTATAGGTTGGGAAGTTAATTAAGTAATAATAAAATAAGCATTATTTTTAATTGAAAATTAACCATTACATTGCTTATGAATTTTGCAAATTGGATAATATTTTTTATTCTTATATATATTTTATGCTAAGTAATAATGTTTATATTTAGAGTTTTATATTTTTTCTAAATTAATAGGGTTATTCAAGTATTTAATATGTTTGAAGTGAAGTAGTTTACCTACTGTTGCTTAGACTGGAGTTGGAATAGTAAATCTTACCACTCCGAAGTTCAGCGCTTTCCCTACTACTGCACAGACTGGGGTGGGAATATTAAATCATATCCCTCCAAAGTCCAACGCTTTACCTTCTGTTGCACAAACTGGAGTGAGAATAGCAAATCTTACCCTTCCAAAGTCCAAAGCATTCCCTACTCATGCACAGAGTGGAGTGGGAATAGTAAATGCAACCCCTCCGAATTCCAAAGCTTACCTTACTGTTGCACAGCTGGAGACGGAATAGTAAATGTAACCCCTCCGAAGTCCAACACTTTCTCTGCTGTTGCACAGACTGGAGTGGGAATAGTAAATGTAACCCCTCTGAAGTCCAATGTTTTTCCTATTGTTGCACTGTTTGGAGTGGTAATATATTCAACCCCTCCGAAGTTCACAATTTCTCTACTGTTGCATAAATTGGAGCGGGAATAGTGTATCTATTATTTTCAGACCCCATTACATTTCCTAATATTGGTTAAATATTTTTGCTAATATTTGATTTTTAATTTTATAGTATTTGTTGATATTTTTGTTTGTTTTTAAATGTTTATAATATTTTTTTGTTAAAGTGTTTTATTGATTTTAATTTTTTTTAACTGTGTTTGTTTGGTAATTTATTTGATGTTTTGGAATTGAATTAAAAATATTTTTTCTGTTTGTGAAATCTTTATATATATATACATATATATATATAATGAGCTTTTATAGTAGTTAATTTAAAGAATTAAGCAAAAAATGATAATATGTAAAATATATATTTTTCATAATTGTGTTACATCATATATACATATGTGTATATACATATATATAATGTAAACACACATACATCTATCTGTGTATGTGTGTTTATATAAGTATGTATTTATATATAGTATTAAATATAAGTGAGGTTTATTTAATTTACATTTTAGTAATGGTATATATTGTAATATTTTAGATTTACTACTGTAAACTATATATATATGTTAAAAATTATATCTACGTATGTTTTTTTTTTTTTTCTTTTTAACTACGTATGTTTTTTAATGATAGTGTGAAACGAAATATTTTTTCTAATATTTTTGTACTTACCATTATAAAGGTAAGAAATTGATATTTTTGTAAACAATAGTTTTGACAAATATTTCTGTTACTTGATATTGTTAATTCCTATATTATGTCAGTGATCCCAGTGTGCAACCTCAAAATTATGCGCAAGTCCCACTCAGTGGACCCCTCTTTACAGCCTGCCCTCTACCCTTGCAGAACTCCTTCACATCACTCAAATTGTAGTATGATAGGCAGTTGGGATTCATTTGCATTCTGGCAAGGTATCACAGGTACAACAACAAAAGAGTCCCAAGTTTATGAAGACAAAGTAGGATTTTCAGTGCAAAACAAAATCAGTGTATGGCATTACACAAACACAAGTCCTAATCTAAGAAATTGAGTTAGGGACTGAGTGGGGTGAAACACTACACAAGCAGCAACCATAATCCTTATCAGTGTGAAGTCACAAGCAAACCCCAAATTAGCCTGTGCTCAAACTTCTGGTAGCTTGACAAAGAGTCAGGCTAAACCTAGACGCAATGTGTAAAGTGTGTGTGCAACACTTCAAGCAGTAATAAGGTGAAAACACAACACAAGAAGAATCCCACACCAAATTTAAAAAATCGAGTGAATTGTAATAAATAAATCAAGACAAAAATGACACAAATCCAATATGTAGAACCAGAGGTATGCAAGTTGAAACATGTTAGTGAAAATACCACCAAAAAGCACAAAACACCAACTGTGGTTATCTGGTCAGGCCGTACCGGGACAAAGTCACAAGTTCAAGCTGACTGTGATGGAGCACTGGCTGGCTACAAGGACCCATTTAGACCCACTGAACACAGTACCTTAATCCTAGGTGCAAAGAGATGCTTAGTCCCAGGTTGAGGATGCATCGTGCAGTAGCGGTTCCAGGGAGCTGCGAAGTGTGAGGCTATGTCCTTGTGTGGAGATGCGCCACACAGGAGCGGCTCTTATGTGCTTAAAAGTAAATGTCCTATTATTTGAATTCACTGCACCCTGCCCTATGGGCATGTTCAGGGTCTACCCTAGGGGAGACTTATATGCTTTAGAAAGGAAGGTCTGGGCCTGGCTAGGGCTTTATTTTGCTAGTTCGACATGGCAGTTTGAAAACTGCACACACTGGCAGCAATGGAAGACCAGAGACATGTTTAAAGGGCTACTTAAGTGGATGGCTAACCATTGCTGCAGACCCACTAGTAGCATTTAAGTTACAGGCCCTGGGTATATGTAGTACCACTTTACTAGGGACTTACAAGTAAACTAAAGGTGCCAATTCGGTGTATGTCAATTGTACCACATTTAAAGGAGAGAGCACAAGCACTTTAACACTGGTAGGCAGTGGTAAGGTGCACAGAGCCCTAAAAGCCAACAAAATAGGTTCAGAAAACAGGAGGGTTAAGGCAAAAAGTTTAGGGATGACCCTGCAGAAGGGACAAGTCCAACAGTACTGTCTGTCACTAAGCAATCAATGAAGCATTAATCTAATTTACATTTTGCTGCCAAATGTTGAGATCTGAAGTTGAGTGGAAGAGTTGCCTGGCAAGTGATGGTAGTGCTACTGTGAGGCCTCTGTGGTGCTGACACGAGGTGCATCTCCTGCACCCGGAGGTATCCCTGCATGGTTGCAATGGAGTAAGTTTAGAATATAGCCTTTCATCATAGTTTTGGTTTGAGTTACCTCCTTTGATTAACTCCTGTTTTCACAGTCCATATAGAAATCTAGCTGCCCAACATGCACAAAGAGCAGGGAGTAATTCCCATTTGGCTAAATGTAAAAGAAGGTGGCCATGAAGTGGAGTGTAACCAGATTGGAATTTGTGGCAGCTACCACTACTTTGTTGCCTACATTACTGCCGACCAAGCTCCTACATGTATGGCTGCAGTACTGTCAAGAAATATGGAGCAGGGTCAAGATTGATTTGCATATAGCTGGGTCCAAAATGAAGGGACAAAGTGTGCAAAATAACAAAGGATTGGGATGCGGTCCCGAGTAATTACCTCTGTCTGAGTTTAATTCAAGCATTCCATCCATAACTTTCCTTTATACTTTAGTGTGTCGCCGTACGTGGGAGAGGTATGCCCAGACATAGGTCCTGTACACACTGTCACTGGAACTAAGCTGTACCCTGCTGATGAGCCTATAGCTAGGGCAAAACTGGTCTTTGGTTGTGTTTGTTCCAGTTCAGTCAGGACTTGGCTTGGCGATTTGAGATGGACTGCTTCAATTGGAGCAGGGTCAAGACTGATTTGCATATAGCTGGGTCCAAACTGAGGTGACATGGTGTGCAAATTAACGATGGATTGGGATGCTTCCTGAGTAATTACAAGTGGTTGAAATAAATTCAAGCATTCAATCCATCAGTTATGATGCTTAACCACATCTGGGTCAGCATCACAGCCATAAAGTCTGTCAAAGATTGAGGTGTTGGGATCTTTGGTCTGGACCTGGAAGAGATCTAATATGTACTTCGTGTGAGAATATATGACACGGTTGTGGAAAAGACATTCACCCTTTGAAACTGGTTTGACTGAACGTTAGTTGAGTTCTCCGATGAAAGCTGATGTAAAATAGTAACCTTTTTCTGTAGCAATTCCTATCAATGTTTTGCAGCTCCATTGACCTAATGTTCAAACAAAGGTAGCTTGTAGATCCTGTGTGTGATGACAGAACTCAAAACCGATTTTCTGCAGGTTGCTCACAGATCTTATCAGAGCAAATCTATCTTCAAGGTTTAAAATCAGTGATTTCACATTTTATGATCTCTATTTCCTCTATTAAAACTGGTACCATAATTTTACCTCCGTAATGTGGTGAGAAAATAATTTGAGTTTTTGACCTATGCAGTCCAATCCCTTTGTGAAATCATGCTTTTTAACTTTAAATGCCTCTTCAAAAGAAATTTGTCAGAGGCCAGAACGCTGCGAAGTCCTGTTTGCGATAGAATGTAAAACTGCTGCACTAAACTTAGTAAGATGTTAATATTTTTCTGCATGAAGCTTTGACTGCTCTCTGTCCCTCAATTCTAAACCTCTTAAGCAGCAGGCAATGTTCCAATTAGGAAACTGGACCTACAATTTCTGTGTCACACAGTCTCCATCATTCAACTCTACATTTTATATGGTTTATTGTGATTGCCTCAATCATAGTGTTCACTATCCACGCTTTTTATTTTGACAAATGTGCGGTCGATTTGAATCCTTTGTTTACTGCTTACTAAAAATCATCCTTCATTCTAGTAAGAAACTACACCCAAAAATGTATCAGTACATAATGATGACTCCATGACCTTTGAATTATTGTTGCACTCTAAGATGTACCACCAGTTCTCAACCAAAAAAAACACAGGGGCATATTATCAAGGGTTTATCGCCGCTTAGCGGGACTTTTCCCGCTAAAGCGGCGATAATTTAACGCTCTATTAGAAAGCTGTCGCTAACTGCTGTTAGCGACAGCTTCTAGGCGATAGCGACCGGGTTGGGTGCCGCTTGCATGCCAGCGATATTTATCGCTAATGGCATGCAAAGTAGGCGTTCCTTAACCTAAAAGCGACTGGAAACAGTCGCTAAGCTCGCTATCGCCTATTAGCGAGGCAGGGAGGTGATTATCGAACCAGCGCTAAACACGTTTAGCGCTGGTTTGTTAACGCCTGGTCCAGACCTGACTTAGCCATGTAATCCAATGGGTTGTGGATTACATGGCTAAATCCCTCGCCCTATCGCTAAGCTAACACTGGTCACAGTGTGAGTATCGCTTGTTTTCAAGCGATATTCACACTGTTCTTCCAGGGTTTCTATCGCTTTGGAGATAAGCGTTGCTGATAGCACGCTATCTCCGCGATAGAAACCTGCGATAGCCGGCGATAATTATCCTAGCGCTAACTGCGCTTAGCGATAATTATCGCCGGTTATTGCTAATAGGCCCCACAGTTTATATTCGTCCAACTATGGTTGGTACAGCATGGAAAAGGGCACGATCCTAGAGTAGCAATGTAACAGGCTAAGTCATCTGCCTATTTCCTTCGCAACAGTTTTAAAAGTGCATGAACTGTAATAAAAACCACATTATTCCAAATTATTAGTTGCTGTCTGAATTTTCATATCTCCAAAGAAAAGAATAGTAATAATTATTCTTTTTAAAAGGACGTATAGATAAAAATAAACAATGGACCCAAAAACCTTGGACTTAATTTAGTGATTCCCTAAGGTGTACCTATTTGCATTTTGAAAGGGCCTTCAAGAACAAGGCCCTACGATGTATTTTAAAAAGGATAAAAATGGGAAAAATAGAAACAAAAATGGCATAGATGGACAACGGAGCAGGTTTTCTTGGACTGTCATGCTCACAAATAGCCAATTTTATTTTGCATGTGATGATGCAAAAATCACATCCTGGAGGGAGACTGATGCACATAGGTCATAAGTCATTCTTTCGATGTCTCCACACGTGCCACACTTTAATCATTAAACTCTAAATAAGTGGATAATATTAGAGATGCTCTGAACCATGTTCTTGAGTCTATCTCAGAGGCAGTGAATCAGATGAGAGTAAATTGTCTAAAATTGTTCTTGGTGATTATATGAAAATTTGAATTTTGGAGACATAAAGGAACTGAGATGACTATATAGACAGGGATATAATGCAGTAAAAGTCCTGAACTGTTATTCTATTTTATTTAATATGCTGTATTTTGCAATTGTTAATTGATTTATGTTTTACATTTCTGGTCTCTAGTCCCCAAGAATAACCACCAACCTTCAAAGAAATGTGGATGTTATTTTGAAGGTCCTACCTGTTTCTCTAGATGAATTATTAAAAATAAGGTAGGATCAGAACAACCTTGTTACACTGATCTAAAAAACCAGTGTAAGGAAATGCCTCTTTTTGCATGTTCACCCACACATTTTTGGACTAATGCAGCTGAATGTTGGACTCTGAGAGTGCACTGAGGCCTGCTAACTAGACCTCAGTGCCAGTGTTCTAAACCTATACCAAGTTTTATTGAGTGGTCACGCAGGGTTACAGTACTGTTTGTGCCACCCTGCATGTGACAGAGACAAAATGGACCCCAGCCTGCCACTGCAGACTGAAAGGGCAGTGTGTGACACTGCCAGATCGACTTTGCCATTACACCTAATGGCAAAGCCACCATTTCCCTTGAGTAAAATATGTAAGCCTCCCCTAAGGAAGTCCTATAGAGTCCTATGGAAGGGAGCTGTATATTGCTAAGTAAGACATATGATTTTCTATATGTCAGCAGCAACACTTCCAAATTGTTGTTTTGCTGTGGGAAGGTTAGGAGCCCCATTGGCTAACACAGGGTTACTGGCTGGCACCCCAGCCTGGCTAACTTCTGAATGGGACCACTTAACAAGGTCAAGTAAGGTATCAAATCAATTGTGACATTAAACTCGGCCTAATGCCCAAGCCAGATTTAAAGTCACTATTAAAGATTGGCAACGTGCACTCCAGCAGGTCTTGTGAACGACTCCCAGGCCCAGGAACAAAGGCAGTTGCCATAGAGCAAGGTTTTACCTCCTCTCCCAGGATAGCCACTCAGTGTGTTAGCCCAAAAGGTAGGATTCAAGGGTGAAGCCTCCTTTGAAGAGCTGCTTGTGACAACACTCATGAGCAGGATGCCTTTTGTTCCTGCAGAGAATTAGGAGATAGAGCTATGGGCGGGTAGCGAGGTTTTGGATTTTAGCCTCCGACTCTCCGCTCATGTCACGCTGGGAGGTTCGCTTATTTACCGTCCCCCCGGCTTGGCAAGTACTTTTCTTATTTCTTGCAGTGATGCGATAGCTGAGCGTGCGCTTCGCTATTCACATTATCTGGTTTTGGGGGATGTCAATCTCCATCTCGATCAAACAGAGAATAGAGATGTTATGGATTTTCTGGATTCACTTAAATTGGCCCAACTCTCACAAGGGGTTTGTTACCCCACACATCTGGGCGGCCACATATTGGACCCCATTTGTGCCAATTTTTCTATTCAGGTGGATCAGCCTCTCCCAGTTTCTTGGTCAGACCATTCTCTCATTTGCTTTTCGTGGGAAGTCCCGCAGCAGACTGTGCTTATGAGATCCATTATTCCACCAGCCTTTCAAAAATTGACCCCTTGCAGTTTAATAGTGTTCTGGCTTCTTCTCGTCCCACCTGTTCGCAGGAGCTGGAAGGGAACTTGGTGGGATTTACGGAGTGGATCTCCAATCCTGTGACTGCGCTTTCTCATTCTCGCGCCCCAGGACTGGCCAGAGAGTCCCCTCTAAACCCTGGTTCTCGCCTCGAGCTCCACTCTCTGAAACACGATTGTAAAGTTCTGGAGAGACGATGGCGCTCCAATAACTACTGTCTGTTGGCTAAACTTGCTCTTAGATCTAAACAAAAAAGTTACTATAGGGCGATTATGGTGCAAAAAGCAGATATTATTCCTCCCGCATAGAACAGGCTAATAACAATACTAAAGAAATATTCTCAATAGTGCAGAGTTTTGTGGCTCCCTGTGCCTTGGTCTGCTCATTGCCTGTATCGGAGACTTGGTGCAATACTCTTGCTAAGTTCTTTCGGGACAAAATTCAGACCATCCAGGAGACCTTTTCGCTGACTCTGGAGGACCTTTAGCTCTTCCCATCCCCTTTGTGGCCCCTCCGGGCTCTATTGCCAAACTTCTGACTTTCTCCTCTGTCGAACTGGCATGCACTCTTAAAATTCTTAAGGGTCTGAAATCTGGCTCGCCCACCGATCCATGTTCAGCTAGGCTTTTAGCTCTTTCCGCCGACACCATTAACACAGTTGTTAACAATATTGTCAATATGTCCCTGTTGGAGGGCCGGGTGCCGGTCACATGGAAACAGGCTAAGATTCTCCCCTTTTAAAAAAGCCCTCACTAGATGCCTTGAGCCCTGGCAACTACCGCCCAATTTCCCTTCTGCCTAGTCTTGCTAAGGTGTGTGAGAAGGTAGTCACAGGACAACTCACGGATTATGTGGAAGGTGCTGGTCTACTACATCCTGCACAGTCGGGCTTTCGAGCCTCATATAGCACAGAATCCGCGTTGGTGGAGGTGTCGGAGGCCATTCGGGAGTGTCTGGACGGCGGCGGGAGGGCAGCTTTGATTATGCTGGACCTCTCGGCGGCGTCTCGATACGGTGCCTCACTCCCTACTTTTGGCTCGCCTTTTGGAGATTGGTATTGCAGGTGCGGCCCTAAGCTGGCTTACCTCTTTCCTGGCGGACCGTTCACAGCTGGTTTGGCTTCCACCGTGCGCCTCCTCCCCCAACCTGTGGCTACTGGAGTTCCGCAGGGTTCGTCCCTTAGCCCCCTCCTCTTTAACATTTATGTTACTCCGCTGATTTATCTAGCGGAAGAGCTGGGGGCTAAGGTGATTGCCTATGCGGATGACACTCAGCTTCTGTTCACTTGGGAGGGTGCTGATGCTGATGTGTCCTCTGCTCAACACTGTTTGCTCTCGGTTTTCTGCTGGTTGGCACAGGCCCAGCTAAAATGTAATGAAGAGAAATCAGAAATACTTTTGTTTGGGAAATTTCCTTCTAATTTTAGAGAGCTACTGTGGCCCCCAGGGTTTCCGCTGCCGTGTTTGGTGGGTGCTACCGCAAAAACCTGGGCGTTTGGTTTGAGGAAAATTTAACCTTTGCCACCCATATCAAGAAGCTGGCGGGGTCCTGCTTTGGGATTCTAAAGTCTTTGAGGAAATTTCTCCCTCTGCTCCCTAGGGCAGCTAGGGAAACCGTGGTCCGGGCCCTGATTTTGTCTCGCCTGGACTACGCCAATGCTTTGTATGTAGGGTCCCCTGGCTATCTGCTGAACAAGCTTCAGGTGGTGCAGAATGCGGCGGCCCGCCTCTTGCTTGATCTTCCCAGGAGGAGTAGCGTTCGCCTCCATCTGCGCCTCCTTGCACTGGCTTCCTGTGGAGGCGCGGATCAAATTTAAGGTCCTATCAATTGCCCATAATGCCCTTTATCGCCGGGGACCCACCTATCTGCAAAAGAGGTTTTCTTTTTATGTGCCGACAAGACAGTTGCGTTCCTCTTCGCAACTATTGATCCAGGTTCCTCGTTTTGCTCGGCAAAGGCTGGGTGGCTGCTCTCTTGTTCGTAAGGCGGCCCTTAGCTGGAATACACTGCCTCTGGCTCTTCGCTGCATC
This sequence comes from Calotriton arnoldi, assembly GCA_963921515.1. NCBI lineage: Eukaryota > Metazoa > Chordata > Amphibia > Caudata > Salamandridae > Calotriton > Calotriton arnoldi. The sequence goes on along the minus strand of CAWUFW010022212.1, from coordinate 42,778 downwards.
TCAGATTCTCGTATCTTCAAAAAAAAGTTGAAAACCTTCCTGTTTTAAGCTCAGAATCTTGATTCGCTCAGGTGACCGCGCCGGGACACTCCTTGGAGTAGCCGAGCGCGTTATAAATGCATATAACATAACATAACATAACATAACATAGAGCTATGGGAGGGAAACCTGTGTCCAAACCAGTTTTCCTGTGGGGGTGTAGCCCACCGGTAGCCACACCTCTAGGGTGGGCTACTCTGCTCCTGATGACTGAGGAAGGGTTGTACCATCTTGAAGGGGGCAAGATTGGGGCACTCTGGGATAGCCAGATGCCACATCACAGGGACCTCATCACTAGAGAGGAGGGGGCCCAGTAGCACATAGGCTCTGACCCTGTGGTCCCATCCAGCCACTTTCCTGGGATAAGTAGGGCACCCTGCCCCTCAGTTCATGTTGGAGAAGAAAGGACCAAAGGAGGACTGCCCTGCTGCCCATGAACTGGGCAAAGAAAATCAATACCGACCCAACACCATCACTTAAACTTGAAATTGCAAATATGGTGGAAGAGGCGGAAACCAAAGGGTGAATAACCAAATCAGAGAGAGATTTTTTTGAGAAACACAAGTCCCTGAATACCATACTTTTATATGCTCTCAAACGTCCACAAAAATCAGGATCCCCCTCTGGGATGACCCAAAGTGTCAGGTATTGGATCTCTGTTGGAACCTCTGTCTCAATTTTGCGATTTCTATTTGAAACCAATTTTACAAAAGACAGAGACATACATAAAAGACACTAAAGACTTGCTGTTACAGATTAAAGATCTCAAATACAAATACGAATCTCGGACTCACCTTTTGATGAGGCTAGATGTAGAAAGTTTGTATACTACAGGAGGACACACTAGAAGTGATAAGAAAAACTGTACAAAAAGAAGACTGGCAGTACACAACACCAAAATAATTAATTATGTAATGTGCAGGGCTAGCCTTGACAAAGAATTTCTTTGAATTTGAAAATACAATATATCTCCAAACCTACGGTACATCTATGGGAAGCACTTTCGCTCCAAGCGTAGCAGGACTTTATGTGCATAATCTGGAAATAGAATTTATATTACATGACAGGAACCCTTTTAAGAATTACATCTCCATATGGAAAATATGCATTGACAATATCTTTGTTATATGGAAAGCAGACAGAGAGTCAGCATTGAATTTTGTTGACTGGCTAAATGGACAGGACAGGAACGTCAAATTCACTCACACCATAGACAAGGAGAGACTGGTGTTTTTGGATGTCACTATCGTCTGTAATTATGGAAAGTTACATACAGACACCTATCAAAAACCAACAGCAACCTTCTTAGGTTTGATAGCTTTCACCCTAGACTGTTAAGTGAGAGTCTTCCATCCGGTCAATTTCTCCGTCTATGTCATAACTGTAGCCAAATAAAAGATTTGAAAAATCAAGCAGAGACTCTGACAAACAAGCTAAGAGCGAGGAATTATCCAGAACACATCATCCAAAGGTCAAAAAAATGAGCAAGGAATCAAAACAGAGAATCACTCCTGGAAATCTCTTCGCATGAAAAAGCTGACCCGTCATTAGAATGTAACTACATACAATACAGAATCAAATCAGGTCAAAAAAATTATTCAACACAATTGGAAAATATTGAATGTAGGAAGCAGAAAGTGGGACTTACCATTAATCTCCCATAAAAGAGCCAAGAGCTTACGGGACAGTCTGGTACACACTAGACCAAAACAACAACAAAGACAGACACAGATGTTAAATTATTATTTGGGCTTCCGTCTTTCATAGGATGCTATCCCTGTGGCTAATGTAGTGTTTGTCACTAGACATCAGCAGACAAAACTATAGACCTAGGACTGACCACCGTATGGGAATTGAGAAAGCACACAAATTGTAACACCAAACAAGTCATCTATCTCATTATGTGCAACCTGCAACCTCAAATATTTAGGTATGACACTAGAAAAGTAAGTACACTCATCATAGAACACAGACACACAATAAGATGTAAACGAAACACAGCAAAATGGCAGATCATTTCATAACGAACATCATACTACTAATGACATGAGACGGACAGTTTTGTAACATGTGACTGCAAAGATCAGAAATGTTGAGAAAATCCTCTTTGAAAAAGAACAGAGGTGGATGTATAGACTTACCACACATACAACAGGTTTAAATTATGAAATCCCATGGAATAATATACTATGATGCAACTCCCTTCTGACGTATATACCATCGTTAATCAGGAGGCACATCTATCTTTAATAAGGCAATCCTAGACGCCAAATGAAGCAACTCTGGATGACTAGAATTGCCAGAAAAATGTTTCATGGAAAAATAGGCCTCTATGCACAAATCTTATATGAATTAAATCAAAAGACTCAATGCCACAGAATGCAACTGGACTCCTGTAGTCTGATATGAGAGACACATATTATAGAAACATAAGACACCACGGGATGCACTAGACCAATCCGTCTTAATGCTTAGATGAATACAAAAGTAACCCTTATACTAAGAGAGGGGACAGAGAAATTAAAGAGGACTTGTGCGGAACTATGCTTTTACAGTTCCAATCACATGACGTACATACCACGCCCACAATTGATGTAGAACCAGATTTGTCCCCGGAGTATAGCAAAGGGGCAGAGATACAAGAAGAAATGCTATACAGCATCTTAGTAGTCTGTTTTCCTTATGATGGAATAATTGAGATATTTTACAAACGTGGCATGTAAGAAGCCACAGGTTCAACTCTATCACGTGACGCCACATCACGGAAGTGAACCAAGACGAATTTAACATGCAGGGAGACAGGGGCACTGCTTAAGTGAGAGCAGACACGTACCCATGACAAAGTAAGGCTGTTACTTGATAAATGCGTTTCCTAAACAGCATGGAAGCACTCTGATACTATACAAAACCATGAGTAACAAACTTGCAAAAACAACTCAAAATATGTATGTTTTTACTGCTTAGTGTTTGACTACAGGAATGGTCCACCCCTGAAATTCCCTATGATGTCTGTGAAATTAACTAGACATGTAGGTAGATATGTGTCATAAATATGTGTTGGTGTTTGTTGGTGTCCACTAAGGTTTTTTTGTCTGTTTATCTTTTTATGTATAAAAGGAACACGGATCCTTCTCTTTATCAAGCATGAAAATAATCACCAGTTAGATGATCTTATGAGATGGGGTGCGTGCAAATTCAATAGCACCATTTGATACAGCAATTTTCTCTTTTTAGCTATGACCATATAAGGAAAAGGTCCTTCGAGTATGATCTGTATGATATCGTGCATGCTTTCTACAAAACTAATTGCATAAGCAAAAGGCTAATATTGATATCACACAGGGTAACGCAAGGTCCTGACGAAAGCCAAATGACCCTTCGGGGCTATACATTGGCTGAAACATGTCGACCTAAATTGACACCTGCGAACATTATATCCTAAGAGCATCACACTATTTTTAACCTGGCCCTTAATCCTATATTATTAAAGATTCACAATTCGGATTTGGAGGTTGTTTAAATCCACCTCCACTCCTTGCAGTCATTCACTTTTACCATTCGAAGAAATCTGCTTACAAACGCGTTGAGTCCACCCATACACATTCAGTGTTTGGGTAAGGGTCCAATGATGAAGCATGCCACGTGTGGTATCTGTGGGTGAGGACCCTAAAATATATATATAAATGTATTTATATATAGATATAGATGCACAGTAATATTGTTACAAAAGGTAACTACACACAACCAAACAATACTGAAAATCTGAGAAATTGTGAGGTGAGCACAGATTTACCTGGGTGTCTTGACTTACCTATCTCGGATACACTGCACACATGCACCCTATGAACTTTTGGTTTTCGCTCCTTTTGTGTATTTACTATTGACATTTGGGAAGATGAGGGTATACCCATTGCAAAGACTTCTCACTCCTCCTTTAGTTGTTGTCAAAGAAAAGCTGCACCATCAAGAGGACTGCACCTGCCGTACTTTTGGGCTACTAAGCCTAGGACTGGGCCTACGGCTCCTGATCCTGGGTAAAAGCTGATTTCCCAACTTCACCAATACCAGTGACTCCGCGGAACATTTTGCTAATCTCCTGGAACCTGCTCCAGGAAAACAAGAGCTGATGAGCCCAAACAGACAAAGTGGCAACCACAGGAGAAGTTATTGCTGCTACCAGTCGCCAAGCACAACAAAGGACAAATTGGAAATAGCAAAAACCTGCACCGAGTCTGACAGACCTGTAAGTGCTGTCCAAGTTTAGATTCATCATTTACAAGGGACACCAGTCCCCACTAAGAGTTTGCATACAACCGCTGTACAGCGTGATCAGTAGTGCAGCATTGGCATCCGACTACTGCAACGTAGAGGCCTTCGAGGGACCCCAATCTCCCTTGCCAATGTCGCTCCACATCACTCGTGGACAGAGGAACCACCATGAGACACCCCTGTTGACCGTACCATAACTGCAAAATCCTTTTGAGCATCTTTTCCTGCATCCCTCAGCATCAGGCCCACTCCATTGACTTCTATGGTGGTTGTCCTGTAAAGTTTGGAGCTTGCTTCAAAAATGGACTGGTGGCCAGGTAACTGGCCACAGTATCCTTTCTGCACTACTAGACCTTATCCCTGCTGCATTTGGTTGCCCAAATTTGGCCAGAGTACTCGCACTAATTTTTCACAAATTTTCAAACTTGTTTGCAGTTGCATTTAAAAGTGATAAAAAGTTCTAAAATCTGTATCTCTGGAACACTCCAGTGCATTTTATTGATCGAGGGCTATACAAATTCATAAAAATACCCTCTATTTTTATATGTTGTTGTCACTTCATTTTATTGGTGTGTAATTTTCGTTTTCATTGTTTGGTGTTGTTAAATGCTACACGCCAAGGGCCTGATTACAGCTTTGGTGGTCTAACCGCCAGTCAGCCGTGCCCACGGTCTCAAGGACACCACCATGCCAGCGGTATCTCGCCCACCATTTTTGGATGTTTCCGATGTGCTGGTGGTGTGACGGCGGCGGTCACCGGACGGAGGGCGGAGGGAGACCGTTGCATGTGGTAGCCCATAGTTTTCCTCACAATGTCACTGTTTATGTATGTACATAGGTAGAAAATGCACAAATATGCATTGGATATATGGAGACAGTGCTTGTGTCAGCACAAGTATACAGCCATTGGAAGAGTGCAAGAATGCACGAGTGGCTTACATGCAGCTTCTTCTCTGCAAAGTCAGAAAAAATGCCCATGGTGGACATGGTGGACTCAAAGCTGTTAAAACTGCTGCACAGCTGCCAGCAGCCTCCACTCATACCTTGGATTCAACAGGGGGTGGTCTTGACTTGTCTGGGTTAGAGATTTAGAGCCCATAGGGAAGGTGCCGGGTGGTGCTATTTCACCTGCTACCCCAACTGTGTCTATGGCTGGCGCGACTGCACCAGGGCAGGTGTGCGCCACTGTGCTCACAGTGAACACTGGACTCCTTTGTGTCTCTGCTCCTTCCTCCCGTCTCTGATGCCTCAAGCAATGCCCTCAGTTCTGGGAGCAAGATTTTTGAGGAACATCTGGAGTCAGCTGGCCAGGCTCCCCCTTCTTCCAAGAATTAATTAAATGCCTCGATCAGGAACCCCTAGTCCAGCAGGGGCCGACTCTGGCATATAAGGTGGATGGGGCCGCTTGTAAGTCTGAAGCGTGGGATGGGCCGACTCATGCAGGGCAAGTGGCACAGCCTCTCCTTTTGTCCCAGCCTCCAGGGGTAGGTGGTGTGTATCCTGTCAGTCAGGGATGATAGCCAGGAGGTTTTCTTCTCCCTCTCAGACCTGTCTGACAGTGGTGAGGATGAGGATCAAGTAGCTCACTCAGTTTTAGCTGCCAGAGACCATATCCATTGCTCAGAACTCTTAGAGAAATCTTATCTAGGTTCTGATCTCACCACCACAACAGTGCTTACCCCCAGACGTCCGAGGATGTTCGGGGGACTGTCAACTGCCCAATTCGAGTACCTGATCACTGCGGCTTTTGAGCAAAAGGTAATTGATCGCACCCTGTCATCAGAAGGGGAGAGGAGTTACTCTGGGATCCAGATGGGACAGAGCTGACACCCACCAATTCTTCACCACAAGCGCTGGCACCCCCAATTATTGCTTCTACTGCCGATCAGTTTTTATCCAGTGTTCATGCTCCGGGGGGGCTCTTCTTCCTTGCCTGGATCACTACCGGTTGCACCGGCTCAACACTCTCCTACTTTGGGTGCTATATACCATCGCCTTCTGCAGCATAGGGGGACCTACCAGAAGGGCTCACTTGCATTAAAGGCCGCCCACCTCAAAACCCAAGTTGTCTTACGGAATCTTTAAAAAAATATGGATTTCATACAATCCCGGCTTGGGGCTATGGAGTCTTCTTAGGTGGCCCTCCGAAGAGTGGTGGAAGAAAACAGCTCAGTGATTGCCCAGCACTATACACAGCTCAACACCCTTTCATCTAGGGTGGATGACCTGAGGAATAGGTCATGCAGAAACAACTTGTGGGTTCTAGGGATCCCTGAAGGTGTGGAAGGTGATGTCCCCAGGGGCTTCGTTGTCAGCCTGTTTCGAGAAGCTTTGCCTGTATTGAGTGACTGGGACATGGACTGTATGAGCTACAGAGCGTCTTGCTTCCTATTTAGATCCCCTAATAAGCCTTCTCACTATCCTCAGTCTATCATTATCTACATCAGAAATTTTATCTTGCGGCAGGAGATCCACCAAATCACTATTCCAAAGAAGTCTGCTAAAGCCTCTGGAGTGTTTTTTTTTGTTCACTCTGATTTCTGCCACCAAATGGTAGTGAGGCGCTGGAAACTCCTGGAGCATATCCCAGTACTCCAGATACTCGGGGCAACATTCTCTTTAAGAACCCGTAACCTTGCGGATTTGTTGGGAGGGCCAGACCTTTTTCTGCTATAAAGGCCCTAAGGTTCAGGAACTGTTAGCAAAGTGGCTGCCAGGTGGCTGGGGTTGTTCTGTTGGCCATCTAGGTTTTTCTAGTTTATTGAGTTCTTCGTCCTTTCTAAAGTTCATTCTACTTCTTCCGGGGTGTTTCCTATTAGCTATGGGTCTTGTTACTGGGGGGGTTGGTATTGGCTCTCGATGGCTTTGTCATCTTACAATGTGAAAGAGGTATGTTAAGGTGTTCTGTCAATTCCTCCTCCTTTGTTCTTCTTGTTTCTCCTATTCTGGTCTGATACTCTTTTCCTGGTTCTCTCTTTTTACTAATAATGGGGTTATATTATTTGTTTTGTGTTATGGTTATTGTTTCTCTTTGCACTCTGGGGGCGGGGGGAGGTCAGACCGGGGACCAATCCTGGCTTCGAGCCTCAAAAGTAGGATACCCTTGGTGGGGACTAGTGGTCATTTTGGGGGTAGGGCATGGCTTATGGGAGGTGGATTGGTTTGTCAGGGGTGTGGGGTAGTGAGGGGTGGGGTTTCAGTGGGGATGAGGTGCACTGATTTTGGGAAGCACAGTTTATTGATGAGGAAATTGGTGTGGAAAATGATATTTGGAGAAACTTGCTCGGTTGAGGAACAACAGTGTTTATCAGTGTCAAGCAATTTAATGATGGGTTAGGTTGGCAGCAAATGGCATATCTGAGGGGTACCTTTTGGGCTCAGTGTTACTATTGTAATGGCTGCTGATCATAGGTGCCCTGGCCGGCAACTGCATATCTTGACCTGGAATATCAATGGGGTCAAGTTGCCCCATATGCGTAAGTTGGTTCAGGAGGAATTGAATACCCTTAAGCCACAAATTTTCTGTGTTCAAGAGATGCATCTGTCTTATGCTGAATGCTCTCTGTTAAAGGATCTCTGTTATAGAGTATTGTCCACTTCGTGTTATACCTCGGCTCAGAGGGGGGTTGCCCTACTGTCTAAGGACAGCAAGTGGGGAGTGTTACGTCAGAGGGTGGATTCAGGTGGCCAATGGCTTATAGGGACCATCCAGAAGGATGGCACTTGTTTTACCATTTTTGTCCTTTATGGCCCTAACACAGCTGATCCAAGGATCTTGGATTTTCTGTTGAATGAGCTTCATCTCTGGCCACCACACTTTATTGTCTGCAGCAATTTTAATGTGAAGCTATGCCCCAAGAGAGACTCTACGTCTCAGACTTCGCCCCCCTCTCTGGCTCATTCTAGCTCTGCTTTTGGAGGAAAGCATCGACTTCGGGGGGCTCTGCAACAACTTATCTCCTCATATGCCCTGGTTGACCTTTGGCGTTTCCAGCGACCCAATGATCCGGGTTTCACGTTTTATTCCGCTCCCCACGTATCCAACCATAACTCTGTAGCTCTGTTAATCCAAACCAGAGAATCTAACTTAGAAGCACCAATAACCCTTTCTGAGGTGGAAATTGCTATCTGTTCCCTGGCTAAAGGTAAGGCCTGTGGCCCGATCAGATACTGTTGGAGTTTTATGCCACCTTTATTCATAGTATGGCCCTGGTTCTGTGGTACTTGTCTAATTCTATCGATGAGACTGGTTGGGTTCCTGGGCAAACATCATCATTTTTCTGAAAAAAGGAAACAATCTTACGCTCTGCGGGTCATATCACCCGATCTCATTAATCAATTCCGGTTCAAAGATCTATACGCAAATTCTTACTAACCATCTGTCTGTAGTTATCTTGGGGTTGGTCGATACAAACCAGCATGGTTTCATTCCGGGCTGTGATACAATATCTCATGTCAATACAGCTGTTACCGCTATGGAGACAGTTTCTTCTTTGACCCCATTTCCATCTCTTGTGGTACTAGACAGGGATCTCCTCTCTCCCCTCATTTATTCACATTATATACCAAGCTGTTCATTCAATCTCTCAAAGCGTTGGAGGAGATTTTGCCCCTGAAAATACACTGGTTCGAGGTCAAGGTCTTGGCCGTGTTAACCCCACCCACCTGATCAGTGGATTACTTGCTGTGGTGGGGGCTGCTCAATCATTTGGGGAAGTAAAACAAGTTAAACTCAGGCAAGACTCATGTCTTGTCCAATGTTACTTCCCCTGGTCAAGATACAAGATGGGTACAGTTGGTGGTGTATTTAGGGGCAACCTTATCTGTCCACATGGAAGAAATTCTGTTGAGAACAACTACGGGAAGCTTTACCAACAAACTATTAACATCTTTATTAAATGGAACCACCTTCACCTGGGTTGATCGGACGCTGTAATCAAATTAAAATGAGCATCCTTCAGAGGTACATTTATCTTTTTCATTGTATCCCTCTCTTTCTCCCAGTGGCCTTTTTTAATGAAATCAAGGCTTCATGGCAAAGATTTATATGGTGCTACAGGAAGCCTTGCTGCAGGATACAGTTTCTTGAACTGCCTATGGAGGATGGTCGGATTTCGCTCCCAGTCTTGCGGTTGTATTACCTTGCCACATTTTTCCCTCGGATTCATCTGTTCTTGGGATGGGGGACGTGGGTACAAGGGCGTATGTTCACTGACTTCCTGCCGTTATGGGAATCAGTTGAACCGAGGTGTGGCCTGGTGAACACACAGTATTTCAAGAGAACATGATATAAGGCTTTAAAGGTCTTTCTTCTCATTTGGGGCTCTTTTAAGCAAATATTCTCTGAATCTGCCCCTTTCAATCTGCTTACTTATCTAGAATACAACTCTAACTTACCCTCCTGTGTGCACAGTGGTTTTTGGGACAAATGGGAGAGGGTGAAACTTTTTACCCTGGGCCAACTGTTTGAGGGAGCTGTTCTTCTTTCTTTTGAGCATCTGAAGCAGCAGTATTCTCTTCCTCATTCTTTCTTTTGTACATATTTGCAGGTACGACACTTCATCTCTAGTCTTAATGAAGATGAGATCAGGTGTTCTGCTAATTCTCTATCAGAGCTGTTAATGAGAGCTCCCACAAAGAGAAATATTGGTCTGGTTTAAAAGTTAACCTATAGTCTTTCTCAGGATCATCTGGGGGACCCGTTTCAGATTAGGGCCAATAAATGGAGTCTACTTCTCAAAATAGAGGTAATGGATGAGGACCTAGGAAGTATTAATATCCTGGCACAGTCAGCTCCTAATGTGTCACGTATCAAGGTACATCATTTTAAATGCATCAATGACTTTTATGATACTCCTCACCGCCTCTATGCCATGAAGCTTCAAGCGGATGATCGGTGCTTCGCTGTGGGCTTGAGGAGACTTACACGGTTCATTTCTTCGCTTCTTGTCCTACCTTGCATTTATTCTGGGATTTCGTCTTTGGTAAGATGTATAGTATAATAAATATCTTGCTGGCAGCTGATCCGAAGTTGATTATGTTGGGGCATTCGCCTGCCATCGCTTCTCATTTAGCGGGCTTATATTTCTTTTCAGTTTCCCTCACCAGACTGGCGTTGGCATGCTCCTGGCTTTCTAGGTGGCCCCATATTCCTGGAACTGGTGGCGGGAATTTCTGAAGGTCAGTATGCTTGAAATGAATTTAATAGGAATGATCCTTGGAGGCAGACGCTGAGCCGTATCTAGATTCCATTTCGGCTCTAGATGACGGATGTATTTGTTGACCAGGACACAGGGGGTTTCGCTTTCCAGCACCACGTTGCTCCCCTCCATTTTGAACAATGAATTGGTTATCTGGCTGCCGACTCTTTACTTATGCCTTGTTCTTTTTCATGTCATAGATGTATTTTTGTTATGTTCCCTGGTCTTGTTGTATGCTTCTCATAACTTTAATAATAATAATAATAATAATAATTTTAAAAATAAGAAATGGGGAGATTTCATCTTTTTAGGAATTTAGGAAATTTAGCAATAATTATTGTACTACCCATGCTGCAGGAATGATTGTGTTGGTACTACTTATCATGGCATGACTTTGTTTCTTTTCGTTTCACCGTTCATCTTCTTTTTACAATATCAATAAATGCAGTTTTAATAGCATAGTATATGTTAGGTGTTATATGTCTGCCCTTTTTTGATACTTTAATTCTTATTTGTTTTTGACGTGGTCTTTCATTTGTTTGAATAAATATCGATGGTCCCAATTTACAGAAAAAGTAATACAGTCAGTGCAGATTTACTACTTTTTCAAAATCATAAATATTTCCAATAGTATGCCGGGAAAGCAGTGAAGGGCAAGCAACATATTCTCTGTACCCCCATCTCTCCAACGCACAATTGCACCGTGTAAACTCTGAAGACATGGAGAGCTGTTGTACAAATGCACATTTATTTTTACTTTCTCCATGATGAAACTTTTTTCCTGTGAAGAGAGTGAAAACCCCTTCCATTACATCTTCTCCAAGTTTGGAGGCAATCAGTTCCCCTTCTCTTCCTGGAAGAGAGTTACCCCAGCCCTTTGTTGGAGTACATCTCCAAGCACTTTCAGGGTGGGACAGGGTCACAGCTAAGTTAATGCATTTGCAAATGTCAATGTATGATTACGCTGAAAAATCTTTTGTATATAAGGCACTACGGGGCATATCATCAAGGCGGCGTAAAACAATTATCGCCGCTTTTGCGTCCGTTTTCCGGCGAAAAGCGGCGATAATTGTAACGCCCTATCAGCATGGACACGCTAACACGTGAATCCATGCCTTAGCGCCCATTTCTTTGCGCCTCGCCTCGCATCGCTAATGAGATGCGAGGTAGGCGTTCTCGTCTATAAGTAAGCGGAAATCATTGCTTACACTGCTACCCCCTATTAACAAGTAATTTCCTAAGCCGCTTAGCGACATAAAAAGCAGCGCTAACCGGGTATATCGCCGGTTTGTTACGCCTGCTATTTTTCCTACTTAGCCATATCTATCATGGGAGGTGGATTGTCATGCTGAGTCCACATCTCCCTATCTACGATGTTTTGCCTAACGCGGTTTTATATCGCTGGTATTCCTGCGATATTGCCTCTTTCCGCCGCTATTGCCGGGATTTTTATCGCCTCGGCGATGCGCGTTGGTGATAGTGCGCTAACCGGGCGATAGAATCCGGCGATAGACGGCGTTAGTGATGTGCACATTAGACGCGGCCAGCGATAATTATCGCTGGCCGTTGATAATATGCCCCTACATATTTAAGATGCTATTTAAATGTTGTCCTTTCTACAAAATAATAGCTCTCATAGGATATTTCATCGTTAGTTTAACTGTTATTAAATATGTTATAATGTACCTTAGCTCAAACTTCACCCCTGCATCTTTGAACAAGGCCTTGAAGGCCAGGCCACCTTTCTATTGCAGACCCAGAACCTACTCTCCTGGAACACCGGAATATTCTCATTGATATTGCTAAGTCCCTGTAGTTCCAAGAATTTGGGAAAATGTGAATTCCTTAGGATGGGGAAGTCTTTCCTATGATTGAGTATATTTGCTTTGTTAAAAAAATGGACAATCCAGAGTATCCCACATTTAGGAAAAAGAAGAAGGAAAAAATGGATAGCTCTTATATAATTCCGCTGACATAAACAAACGAGTAGCCCTTTCTTTTTGGAAACACCATTTTTGAAAGGCATCGCTTTCATAATTATGAATAATTCAGCACATTTTGGTGTCGTTTGATCATTATGTGAGCCTTCAGCTGTATTGGATAATTCATGTCTTTAAATTGCAAAGCTAAGCACATTCTTGAATATTAAATCCACCCGCTATGACTTTGTTTTCTATTAGAGCCAATGAAATATATTTTAAATGTGCTTAATTGCATATTTATTTATTGTGGTAGTTTATTCTTCTATTGATTTTAATCGACGACATAGACAGGAGTGTGGTTTCAGAGTCACAGAGAAGACGCATAAAAAAGTTCCACAAATTATGCTAGCTAAAATAAAAATAGCCGTACATCTTATCACTAAACTGAGAGAGGAAGCGAACACAAACAGTAGAATGAAATTAGTGTTCTATTATTAAGTGAACGCTACAAAAACTATACCAATGCATTAATGATTATATGTAAAGCAGGGAAAACGTGTTTGATCATTGAGTATTCCTGCACTTGACTCTTTTCAGCTTCACAGAGGTGACACGATACAGAATTAACCTGCCACATAGACCAAATAATTAAGAGAAATGGAAAATACAGGGATAACATAAACCTCAATTTATTAAAATCCTACCAGTACTTAGGGCCAAACAAGCATAATGGCAGATCATGACCCACAGTCAACCTCAAGAATTGCCCTAAACATACACAATGAAGGAAGTGACCCGATTAGGGTCACCCGGGTCACTCTCGACCTTGTCTAGCCTTCCATTCAATGAAGAGTCGATGACGCAGTAGAGAAGGCAAACAAACTATTTATTCTCATAGTACACTGCAGTGGAGTCCAGTCTGACCAGCCTCCTATGATGGCTGACGAGGGACTGACTCTATCAAACATACAGTTACATTATGTAGGTTGCGAAGCCCACTAAGACTCCACCTATCATGGAAAAATACTGGTAGCTGCTGTAATACAATGGGGTACAAAGCACAAGTTTCGATTCCACAGCCTGACACAAGCTATCTACTACCCAAGGTCATTTGGCTTATCCTCCATACTAGACAGGTGGGAGAAGGCCTTCATGTAATAGGAAAGGCATGCGCTAATAAGCAAGATTCAACATTGAGGAAACAAAACTCACCAAGGACCATTTCTCGTAAATGAGCAAGTAACAGTTTCGATCATAATACAAAATGGCGTCCTCGGGAGCTAAGATGGTGGCACCATTGCTAACCTAACAGATATAAAGTTCTGCATTTATTAGTTGCGTATACATACTGTATGCATAATAATGTATTAGCTATAGAAATGCTAACATAATATTAGATAAAATACGAGTAATATGACACTTTTACGTTTCAAATCTAACAGACCCTCCTTTTAGCATGTCTATAGCTAAAAACGTATATCTTTATTTGTGCTATCAGGTAAGGGTCTTTAAAATTCTAAAGATAGAGGAATTATGGAAAATGAGCAGGTAATAATATGTCAAAAATGAACATATATACATATCTCAGATATATGCATAAGCAAACATAATAAGGAAAAAACATTATTCGTTATCAACACAGGGAACTTCAGGGATAGACGCTGCAAGAGATGTCATTGAACCAAAAACTCCTTCATCAATCTGCAGCATATCATTGATCTCCTGTTGGAGCATGATCTTCGCATTAGTATCATGAATTGAAATTCTCTTGGGGGACAAATAAGTGGTACAGTATGAGCAACACAGGGGAAGACACTGAATTAAAATACAACAACATATCAGTAGGACTATGAAATATATCACCTTCTCTAGGATCCAACCCAAACCACCAAATAATGACCAACTCCAATTTCAATTTTCCATTCCCCGAACGTTTTCCAAAATATCTAGTATATGTTTAGTAATATTCTTTTCCATATTTGTAATACCAACTACACATTGGTCTCCTATCACTGCGCATGCTCCACCATTCTTAGCTAAAATAAAGTCAACTGCATATCTCGTTTGTTCGGAGTATATGCGCATACTTTCCAATTGAGTAGTGATGTCCCGTAAAGCTGCCACTGTAGAGTTGGATAGAATTTGTAATTTACACCCAAAATACTCTCTGGCCCGCTCACCCCTGGCCATGGCAGTACCACCAAAGGTAATGATAGAAGAGAGGATATATCCGAAAGTAATACCATTGCTGTAATTATTTACTTCCAAATCAGTGACGCCCTCACAAAATTCCTTAGTTAATGTTCTTATTACCCATCTTATGTTTGACTTGCTGTATTTACAAGGCACGCCAAGGGGCAATACCATTCCCAAGGCCATGTCCTCCGTACCGTTGTACATATTAGTATATGTACCATTTGACAGAAAATAAAAACCTGGATGTGCATAAAGTGGACCCTGATAATCTAGTGGAGCATATCTAGTATTCATCCCCTTCATACTAGGATCGTCTTTTCTCCCTAAGTGCATTACATTTTTATACACTATTTCTCCAGAACAATTGAGATACAAATAAGCATCCGTACTATTTATCACAGGGCAACACGCAGGATAAATACCTGCTTCTTGAGTGACAGTCAGATCTTGGTAGTGCCAACCTGTCGGGGTGATATTTCTCTTAGCTAGGTACAAATCACCGCAATACATATCAGGCATGCACCCAGGGTACCCTGTCCCTCTTGGCTTTCTATAATATAAACAAGGTCCAGGATATCCTAAGCCAAATTCACCCTTTACTTCTACGAGATGGGGAGGACGAACATATGTATAATTAACCAAAGATAATGGATAAGCGGTCCATAGACTTGTGACTGAATCAGTGGGGTAACATGCTGTATTATCTCCAAAGAATTTTCTATGCGTATCTAAGAAAACATTACCATGCATTGATCGCCTATTGCGATCAGAGGAAACTGTGTGATATAAAACACATGACGTGGTGGCTTCAGGAAGACACTCCAGTACACAAAACAGCCCCCCTCCAGCAAGAAAAACAGCAATATAACTACAGCCCAGAACTTCTTTCTATTTAGGAACCAGTCAAAACCAATTTGCCCCGGTCCAAAAAGATACATTTTACTTATAATGCTACAAATGAACACACCAGAGAAAGAGACGTTTTATAATGCAACCAACGGTGGAAAGGACACACAAAAAAGGAAAAAGGAAAAACGATAAAAAGATCAGGGTCCGTTACAAGCCTCCCTGGCAGGCTTCTATTGTTCAATCCTCGATGGTGCTATTGAGCACTAACTGTACGGTGGAGCCACACTGCTGCAGCTCATCAGCAAATGTTCACGATCCTCAGGATAGGGCACTTTCCCTCCAAGGAAAAATACCCTCAGCTTATCCTGTCCTGCATCTCAGGCAGTGCACCAATTGTCCAATCCCTAATCTAAGGAGAAAAACAGAAACAGAGGGGCATTCTACTAATCTTGTCCATGAAGTCCATCCCTGCGACACTCACTTGTCTTTTGGTGCATTACCCTTCTGTCGAGGACGCAAATGGTACCTTTCTACTCCAGGCACTGTATCATCTTGCAAAAGAATTTGGAATTCAGGGGGTGTTGGAGAACCAGGCTCAGGTTCCTGCTGACCAGCTGAAGAGGGAACCTGTGCACCCCTAATTTCTGGAGGAACTGCTTCATTCAGAATCGCCTTATTCTCTTCTTCTGTTTGCGACCAGGTCAGCCGGGCTTCCGAAAAGGGTGCGAATCTCGGAACCCTCCCAGTTTCGTGGTCCCCTATCCCCTGCTGCACCCAGCGATCACAGGGGAGGGGGAGTGGAGCACACCAGCAATGGGAAGAATGAATCCAGTGCTTCCGGCCGTCCACTCTTACCGTTATCCTTGTCGCAATGAGGACCAAATAGGGTCCTCTCCACCGGGGCTCCAAACAGTCCTTTCTCTGGAAGCTCTTCACAAGGACAAAATCACCAGGCTGTATGGTATGCCCTGGTCCCTCTGGCACTGGAGGTAGCACCTCATGGATCTGTTGATGAATAGAACGCAAACCTTTAGTAAGATCATATAAATAATTGACTAACAGAGGATATTCTATCTCTGAATATTTTTTCGGCCTTGGGACACCCCACACATTTGCAGGCGGCCGAAGACAACCTCATATGGCGATAATCCTGTTCTAGAATGGGCTGTCATTCTGGTGGACAATAGGGCAAGGGGTAATGCATTTGGCCATTGGAACCCAGTACTTTCCTTAATCTATGCCATCTTTAGCTTAAGAGTTATACTTTTCAACCAGACCTGCGGATTTAGGATGATTTGCTGCGTGGAATTTTTGTTTAATGTGCAGACCTTCACATACCAATTGAATCAATTTGGCATTGAAGTGGCTGCCATTGTCACTGCAAATCAAACGGGGCAAACCATAGCGCGGGAAGAACTCCTTTATAAGAGCTTTCGCTGTCGCCATGGCTGTATTCTCTTTTGTCGGATAAGCCTCAATCCATTTACTAAATGCACAAACCACCACCAATATGTTTTTCAGATTGTTAACTCGCTGCATCTCAATGAAATCCATTTGGAGCACCTCGAAAGGGCGAGAGGGTGGTGCAAAATTACCAGAAGGTGTAGGGGTACCCTTTCCAGGATTATGCTTCAAACATATCATACAATACTTCACTAAATGTACAGCAACTTTTGAAATATTGTCATTTTGCCACACAGGATCCAATAGTTTACAAATTCCTTTCGCACTAATATGGGCAGGACCATGAGCCATTGTAACTACAGGAAAAACATATGCATCAGGTAGCATCCACCTCTTATCAGTCCAGCACCCGTCCTCATCTAAACGTTCTGTACGCTCCTGCCATACCGCTAACTCCTCTATTGTCGCCTCTGACTGTATTTCCTTGACACTGTCCAGTATATTCTCAAACATGGTAACATCTGTGACCCACCTAGCAGGTCCTGCCACAAACATTTTTGTCATTTTCGATCTGGCTGTCTCTTTTGCTGTCTGATCTGCAAAGGCATTCCCTTTTCCAACATTATCAGTAATTGCTTATGGACACTACACTTTACTATTACCAATCGTTTGGGAAGGGTCAGAGCTGTCAAAAGCCTTTCTATCAGCGGACCATTTTGGATCTTAGTTCCACGTGAAGTTAAGAATCCTCTCTCTGCCCAGAGGCGTCCAAAATTATGGGCCACCCCGAAGGCATACTGGCTGTCAGTATAGATATTGACAGTCAGTCCTTCACTTAGTTCACAGGCTCGCAGAAGAGCAATCAACTCCGCAGCTTGGGCAGATTGGTAAGGAATGCGTAAGGTCTTGACTACAGTGCACAGCATAGTAATAGCATACGCCGCTGTAGTGGTGTCATCTGGTAATTTGAAACAAGAGCCATCAACATATAGTTCCCCTTGTGGGTCAGATAAGGGAACATCAGTCAAGTCTACCCGTCCCTTCGTCTCTTCTTCAGTGCGAAACAGACAATCATGGACATCTTGGTCCTTCTCTTCCGAAGGGAGGGGTTGTAACGTGGCTGGATTCAGAATGGCATATCGTTTGATAGTAATATGAGGTGCAAACAAAGTTAATTCATAACCAGTCAGACGAGCACTGGTGAGGTGCTGCGTCTTTGTCTTGTTTAAAAGTACATCCACAGCATGAGGTACCATTACTGTGAGATCATGATTGAGGACAAGCCCTGCCGACTGTCGTATAGAGACCGCCGCGGGTCTTAAACAACTCGGGAGAGCTCTGGCGACAGGGTCAAGTGTAGCAGAAAAATAAGCACATGGCCTCTGCTTACCTCCAAAGGCTTCTGTTAACACCGAAAGCGCACACCCAGCCTTTTCGTGTACATACAGCACGAAAGGCTTCTTATAGTCAGGCGTGCCAAGCACAGATGCAGAGCAAAGCGCAACTTTTAATTGCTCAAAAGCATGCTGGCATTCATGCGTCCAAGGCAAAGGTTCATGCACATCTTTAGTCGTCAAGTGCAGCAAGGGCTGTATTAATAAAGAATAAGCAGGAATCCAGTGTCGACAATACGAGGTGATGCCTATGAAAGCACGCACATCCCTCTGAGTCACAGGGACAGGCATCTTAACAATGGCATCAACTCGTTCAGGTGTTAGCCTCCAACCCTCCTTCGACAGCAGGTGACCTAAATAGGTGACTTGCTGTTGACAATATTGGAATTTAGACAGGGACACTTTATGCCCTTTATCCGCCAAATGCTTCAATAATTTAACCATAGCCTCCCGGCAACCCTCTTCCTTATCGGAGGCTATCAAAAGGTCATCCACATACTGCAACAATACATTACCTGCGGGAAGAGAGAGAGAGAGTCTAATTGACTTTTCAAAGCTTGACTATAAATACTGGGACTTTCAGTATACCCTTGAGGAGCTCGACAGAATTGGAAACTCCTTCCAGCTAAGGCAAAGCCAAATAAATACCTACTATCTGGATGAATAGGGATACTAAAAAAAACATTTTTTAAATCAATCACAGAAAAGAACTTAGCTGTGGAAGGAATCATTGTCAAAAGGACGGTGATATCTGGCACCACCGGAAATTGAGGAATTACTATTTTATTTATTTCCCGAAGGTCAATTACAAAATGATAAACATCAGAATGTGAATCAGGGGAATCCAAAGGTGCCTTTTTAAGAATATTAAGAATGGGGCTGTTAAATACATTTGCCACTGTCTCCTCAACTACCCCTGATTTGATCAAGTCATGTATAATCTGCATCAAAGCCTGTTCCCCTGCCTGTGATATTTTATACTGGGGAATACGAGGGAGCACAGAATTCTCCTTGACCCGTGTAGAAACTGGTGGTATACATAACATCCCCACATCCGTATCCCCTGTGGCCCACAATGAGGACGGCACATCTTTAAACTCAACAGGAAGTGGGACATTTTTCGCTGGTTTTTTAGCTATATGCTTAGGGCACCTTCAATTGTTTAGATTGTATTAATGGTTGGCAGTGGATGTCTTTTCTTTTTTTTTTTAACACTGGCTTAAATGTTTACATTGTTTATCTTTATGGATTTTAGGATTTACTCTCTTCCGGCAAATCAGTGCTATTTAATAACTCTGTATTATTTTTGACATATTTAATGAATTTTATGGATGTATTTATGGACAACATTTTTTATGTTATATGGATTGCAATAAAAAATATTAAATTTAAAGGAAGTGGGACATTCATTGCCAAGCACTGCTTTGCTCTAGCCACATTAGGTCCAATAGTCATGTAAACACCATCTGGGAACAAGAAATTGTAGCATTCAACTTCTTCAATAAATCCAATCCCAATAAATTTCCACCACAATTCGCCGTTAACAAAAATGGAGAGTCCACAGTAAAGAGACCAATAGTCAAAGCAAGAGGTTTGGAAATGGGGCTCACAACTGGTACGCCTGAAAAACCTACCAAAACATTATTCCAGCCAGACAGGGCTGCCCCGGGGACCAGCGTATGAGAAACAGAGCTATTCATCGCACCTGTATCCACCAAAAATTTCTGTGCTAAGCCATGCAAATCTGCTGTGACATAAGGACCACGCTGATCTACAGGAATTTGGACTGGTCCCTTTCCCTGTCCTTGGCTGTCCTAACCATAGGACATCCCTGCAGCGTCATCCATATCATAATCATCATGATAGTACTATCTTCCCCGGGGGTCATTAAAATAATTCTGGTCAGAACAACCCCCTGAGGATGCACCTGCTTGATCCCCATCCCGATCAGCCTCATAACGGCCCCTCCCTCTCGAACCTCGCCCCCTAGGAACTGCAAGTTTTTGTAATAGATCTGGGCACTCACTCCGCCAGTGTCCCTCCTTTTTACAATACACACACTGATTTGGCCACAGGGGTGCACCACCTCTACCAGCTCCTCGTGACCTTTGAGCTTGACCATTTCCCTGTCCCCTTCCGGACCCTCTTGCAACTTGCTGCAGCAATACCCTCATCTTCAAATCCTTACTTTTCCTATCCACCTTATCCTTTTCTTCGTTTTCTCGATGCTCATAATACTGGGCCATACTCAATATCACAGAAGGGGAGGAAGTAGTCCAAGTGCTCTCTTAAGCCTGCAATCGGGCTGCAATCTCTGGAAGCAAATTGGTAACAAACCTATTTACAAACAGACGAACACCACCTTTAACTGATAAATCCTGCCCACTAAAATCCAAGGAAACCCCTTCAAACCTCTCTTCTTTCTTTTGACGACACGCCGTTAACTTATCCCAATCCACCCGTCTGGGTGGAATGTGGGAATGCATATAAGTGATGATACGACTCGGCAAAGGCAAAATCTCAGCTCTGGGTTTCTCACCAGGCTTTCGCTCTGCATCCCAGGCCTTAATCTCATCCCAAGAACCACCCAATTCTACCCTGTGGTCCTGCGTATGTACCTGCCTCCATATGTCCACCGGCACCAACAGCCCAAAGAACATCTCTATATCTGCAAGAGTCATAACCGACGAAGAGGCAGCATCTGTCAACTCTTTATAATACGCCGTAGGATTTTTTCTTGGATCTGGTAACTGACTTTTAAGGGCTAATACCTCACTCCTCTTCCATGGAGTATAAACCCACTGCTCCTGAAAATGAGCTGCCACTCGTGGTTGGACCACCTCATTCCTTTGGTTCCGCTGCTCTGGGATCTCAGGGTGAAAAATAGGGTGCACCTCCCTCATAGGATACTGGGACACACCAGCTGGAGTACGATGCTGTAACCTTTCTCGATAACTAAGTAACGTCCCAACATTACCAAGAACTTCCATAGGGACCATACCAGCTGAATATACCCGATTTCGAATGTCATAGATAATTTGAGGGGCTGTGCCCCCGATACACTGTTCCCACAAACTAATCAATGTAGCTGACATGTGCTGAAGGGCATGCTGCTGTACAAACGGGTCAAAATCTTTCATCACACTCCATATATCTTCCTCGTTATAAATCGGATTCCGGGCCCACTGCGCTGCCTGATTTGCAACCATCCTTTTCTCCTCCTCACCCACATTAGATCGCATCAATACCTGCTCCATTCACTCCCGTACTGCTGCCCAATTCCCTCCATCTGACCCTCGCGCTAGTGTCTCTACACCACTCAACACAACAGGTGAAAAACTTAGCGAAGACACAAGAGGTACAGACGAAGGGGACAGTGTCAATAATGACTGCGTAGTAGAAGTAAGAGAAGGAGGAGAAACAGAAGCAGAAATAGCAGATGCTGCGGGGGTGCCTGCAGTCACCACACTCGCAGTCTGTGAAGCCGGAGAAGAGGTAGACAGGACTTGAGCCAAAGATGTGGAACTCACAGGGAGACTCGAAGAAAATGGAGGAATATCAGAAGACTGAGACAACGGAACTGCAGGATATATTCTCTGTGGGGCATAAGGAGGTGGGGGGCCAGTTTCCAACAGATCCTCCATGAAAGGATCCTCGTCCTCTCTAACCACATAAGACTTATTACATTGCAATCGGAACCTCCTATCAGCACAATCAATACTTTTCTCTGCTTGCTCCTTATGATAAGCTACAGCCTTTTGCACTACTGTCTGCATTGCTTGCTTCTTAGATGCCTTCTCAACCCGTATACCCCTCTGTTTAGCTTCCTTTTGCCATACCTGTAAAGTATCAAACATTGACTGTCGACTTCTTCTAGCAAATAATTTGTCCTGTAAATTATTAAATTTTCATTTGTCAAAAGTCCCATCCAATGGCCACTGAAGCTCAGCATCATTCTTCGTATACTTATGCCACAATGTACGAAACATAATAGGATCAACGCCATGCTTCACATACATCTCAAAGTTTGGAGTGCCTTCCGGAGGTGCAGGTTGTCTTTCCTCCAGCCGGCGCTCCGCAGAGCATCTGCAACACCCAAAGCACCACATTTTACTCCAACAAGACATCTTAGCATCAGACACATTCACTATCTACCCAATCACGCACATGCACACACAATAAAACGCAAACGCACAAACAGAGAAATCTCAAAAACAGTCCATAAACTGCACCAAAACAAGTCAGTCCTCAGACTGCTCTAAAACACGATAGTCTTTAGCCCCAGGCCTTTTCTAAAACCAAACCGAATTACCAGGTGGCCTGGCGGAACATTCAAAACGCTCCGTATCACAAGGGTCCGCAGACCCATCAAGTTAATCAAGACGGCGCCGCACTTACCAAAAAAAAAACAAGATAAACTCACCTGGTGCACACAGGTCAAACAAAATTATTCTCCACTGCCGACTCTTCAGACCAAACGGTCAGATCCAAGGGTTTCGCCTTTGCAGCACCCCAGCCGAGGTGACCACTAGACGAGGTGCCACCCGATCAGACAGGCGGGGCAGCTGCGAGGACCAGGCTCGAACGTGTGGGATTCCCCAATCCGCCCAGCCGACCGGACGCAACCCCGACCTCTACAACCCGACTACGGTGAGATGGGTCACCTGGTGGAGTCCCTGTTCGGGCGCCAACTGAAGGAAGTGACCCGATTAGGGTCACCCCAGTCACTCTCGACCTCCTCTAGCCTTCCATTCAATGAAGAGTCGATAACGCAGTAGAGAAGGCAAACAAACTATTTATTCTCATAGTACACTGCAGTGGAGTCCAGTCTGACCAGCCTCCTATGATGGCTGACGAGGGACTGACTCTATCAAACATACAGTTACATTACGTAGGTTGTGAAGCCCACTAAGACTCCGCCTATCATGGAAAAATACTGGTAGCTGCTGTAATACAATGGGGTACAGAGCACAAGTTTCGATTCCACAGCCCGGCACAAGCTATCTACTACCCAAGGTCATTTGGCTTATCCTCCCTACTAGACAGGTGGGAGAAGGCCTTCATGTAATAAGAAAGGCATGCGCTAATAAGCAAGATTCAACATTGAGGAAACAAAACTCACCAAGGACCATTTCTCGTAAATGAGCAAGTAACAGTTTCGATCATAATACAAAATGGCGTCCTCGGGAGCTAAGATGGTGGCACCATTGCTAACCTAACAGATATAAAGTTCTGAATTTATTAGTTGCGTATACATACTGTATGCATAATAATGTATTAGCTATAGAAATGCTAACATAATATTAGATAAAATACGAGTAATATGACACTTTTACGTTTAAAATCTAACAACCACTTGGCCCAGAGGGCCAAGCTTGTCACCTGTTTATAAAGCACTGATTCCGACTAGAATTCACTTCTTTAGTGCAATGTCACACCTAGGATGGCCATCAACTTCAGGTCTCCCTGAGCCCTAAAAACGACATTAAGGGATAAATGAGTCATTCCTGTATCGACTACTCCTGTCGAGGTGTCTAGACCAAGTTAACTTTCCGACTCTTATAGTGTTCTCATTAGATGTCTCGATTACTTCCCATCACCAGGACATTCCTGTTCTCTGCCCGTCCATTAATTCTTACTTCCTAACTCTCATGGCTATCCGCCTCTGCCTGACTACCAGTCAATATTTATTGCTGCAGATTTACACACATCTCAAATCTTTAAACCACCTTCTTCACATCTACAGACATAAAAATGTGTCACCGGTTTACCAGCATAAAATTGCTAGTTTTGTTTTGTTTATGAATATTTTTATGAACAATGTGCCTTAGTTATAAAAATGTTTGAGCTTTCAAAAGGTGATTTAGAAACGTGGAATTTGTTACTTTTAAGATTTACCTAGTGTATTTGCTTTTTACTAGCATTTTGAATGGTTCACTTTTTTAGAAATGTTCATTGAAGTTATTAATAGTTTCTCTTGAAAAGAATAATATAGCATAGCACTGTGGTGCTGTCACTGGGAGAACATGTGGAGGCATTCATGGGTAATGAAGTAGAATTCCCTACTGACATTTCGTTGATGGACTCTAAGGGTTTGATTTACGATGTACTTTGGGCTCATAAACAGAACTTGTAATGTACGAATGAAACGCCATGGCCCTGATTTACATACTCATTTGAAGTCACACATCAGAAGGATTACTGCAGACACTCCACCAATAAAACCTATGTCCACAGGCATAACCCTGGAGGCAGGGGCAGGAACGTGGGCATTCCTTGGAGTATGTCAAGGTCAAATGTATCGAGAAACAACACACTGTTTTGTTTAGTTCACAAAAACTTTTTAAGTGATGTTGGAGCAAGACACAATATTACGGTAAACAATATCATTGACAAAAATATTGTGCCAAAAATATTGTTTACCACAATATTGTGCCCCTATACTTATAATGGTGATTACAAAACTATCAGAAATAAAATATAGAGTTACACGAATATGGTCCAAAACATACAAAAACATTGCTTTAAAAAAATAAATAAATACAATTTAAAGAAATAACTATTAAATATTTTAATATATAACATTAGTATAATCTAATTTACGTAAATACCACTAATACTTATTACTATACACAAATATATACTTACATAAACACACACACACAAATATGTCTGTTTGTATGTGTGTGTGTGTGTATATATATATATATTTATATATTTATAAGAACATAATTATTAAAAACATACATTTCAAATTACCTCAATTTTATTAGTTTAAATGTATACATTTAGTAATATAAAAAGTATGTATATGTGTGTGTATATATATATACTCAAAAACACAAAAGTATCCCCTCTGGAACCTGGATGGCTCCTTTGGAAACAGTGAAAAATGGGGGTAGTTTGTACGCCAGGTGGCAACACACCCACTATTGTGGGTGGGAAGGGAAAGAAACCCTTTTCTTTATACAACCCTCACTCACTCTAGTAGTGACATGCTTCATCATCAGGTTCACACCCACTCCTAAAGGTCGGGTGGGCTCAACTGTATTTCAGGGAGCACTTATGAAGAATGGGTGTATGGGGGCGCAACTTTAAAGATAAAATTCCTCATCCACTCCAAAAGTATCCTTCATTAGTGGGGTGGGAGGGAAGATTAAAAACTGTATATGGGGCTAAAGGATGTAATGGTCCTATTTATAAATTTTTTCATTGGCTGCCAACACTTAGGGGCCGATTCCGATCTCGGCCGGTAGGGCTCCGAATCGGATTCGGCATTACCGGATCCGATTCGGAGCCCTATTTCCCGACTGAATCGTACGTGCGTCCGGGCGAGCGAGTACGATGCGTGCGCTCACGAAATCTCCGACCGACTCGTTCGCAGGACCCGACCGCTCCGACCGACTCGCACGGGGACGACTCGCACCGCGCAATGGAGACGTTCCCCGGCCGGGTAAGTACGATGCGCATCGCTACCGCTCCGAACGACTCGCGCAGTCCGGCTCCAAGGAGCTGTCGGGGCCGCACTTTGGGGGTCCGTGTCGGACCCCCCTGGAAGCGTAGGCACGCGAGTCGCACACGGGGGGGAGCCATGGTTCCCCCCTACACGTGCGTGTACGGTGCGACCCGCATCGACGCGAACACGCTGTAGGGGCGCGCCTTGTTCGCGTCGTGCCCATTGAGTCAATGGGAGCCCGTGTACGCGTCGTACAACTGGCTCCCATTGACTTCAATGGGAGTCCGACCAAATCGAGTCCGATGGCATACGTGCGCATCGTACTCGTTCGGTCGGACTGCTAGGGTCCGACTCGGTCGGAAATCTCTCTGAGTCCGGCTCGGTCAGAGAGATTTCCGGCCCGAATCGGAATCGGCCCCTTAATGTCAGAGTTGGCAGCCAATCAGATTTGATCACGGGGACTGTGGGATCCTAGGAGGATCCACATCCCAATATATATATATATATATATATATATATATATATATATATACAAATTTGGATTTCCCTTAATTTTTCTAAAACTACTAAAAGGATTTACATTAAATCAGAAAAAGGCACTTTTCTAGACCAACATCTGCCTTTCTGCCAAATTTGGTCTAATTCCGTTCAGCGATTCGAGATGTAGTCGTGTCAAAAGCTCCTATGGGAATTAAAATGAGAAATGCATGTTTTTACCTCCCCCTTTTCAACGCCCCCCTTCCCCTCCCCAGAATGCAGCGCACATAGTAAGAGGAAAAAACAAGGATAAATAAAGTTATTTCTCCTCGTTACGCATCCCCTGGGGAGGGATAGGCTTTTTATGCATTTCCACATTTCCATGTCCTCGAAAATCTGGGAATGTGTAAAAATCCATCGGTGTTGCTTGGGAACAACCACCGTGATGCCAATTGAAAGCTTCTTTGTTGCAGAGTAAGGCAACGCAGCAACTAGCGCTGCTTTGCCTTATTCTATATCCTCGAGGCCATGAAAAGCGAAGGAAAATGGCTTTGCGTGGCCTCATAGATATGGGTTTGAACTCTGTGCCGCCTTTGCCTCAAAAAACGTGATGCACCGGTGGCGCAATGGGCTTGTAAATGAGTCCCTGAGTTTAAAATACCTGGAAACATAAATATTGGAAATTAAATATTGTGACACACAACGATCATAATGCACAAATATCGTTGCCAAGAATATCATTTTTTGAGGTACGTTTTAAACAATATTGATGTTTTTAATATCATTTTCATTAATATGGCTATAAAAAATATTTGTTTTGATTATTTAAATGTGTTTCCGTTGATGTATTATTTTATGTGTTACTATTGTTTATATGCGTTATTAATTTTTAAAAATATGCCTTCCCACATTGACAGACGTCATGCAGGTGATTACAGCCTCCAGGGAGGTACTGGAGGAGAAGATCAACGCTATTGGCACAGATCTAACCCTGCTACAGGATGAACACCGCAAACTCAAGGACAGGGTGTCCATTAATGAAAAAGAACTAGGAGGCCTTCCGGAGAAAGTTCATGGGCTGCAACGCTCTCTCGCAGACCATGAAGCTAAAGTAAAAGTGCTGGAAATGCGGGCTGAAGACAGTGAGGGACGGTCCCGCAGGAACAATATTCGCATCATTGGAGTGCCAGAAAAAAAGGAGGGGGCTAGTATGGTGAGCTTCTTGGAGACTGGCTCCGAGAGGAGGTAGCTCCGGAAGGGTTATCTCCCTTCTATGCGCTGGAACGTGAGCACAGAGTCCCGGCTAGACCACCAAAACCGGGGGCTCCTCCGAGGCCAATAGTGGCACGCCTGTTGCACTTTCGGGGCAGGGATTACATTTTGCAGCGAGCTCGCCAAAAACAAGATCTACAAATTGATAACAATGCCATAATGATCTTCCCCGACATTACAAGAGAGGTCCAGTGAAACAGAGCGTCCTTCACAGCTGTTAAAGCAAAGCTATGACAATTGCACTTGCCCTACGCAATGTTATTCCCTGCACGGCTCCGGGTGGCGGACCCTGTGGGAACCCGCTTTTTCCACACACCACCAGAGGCATGGGACTGGCTCAAAACGTGCAGTTCGGCACGCCGCCGTGCCTCCGCTCCGAACTCTCCGAAGCAGAGCCCACGCAGCTCTAAACCTGGATCCAATGCCCCATTGCCCAGATAACAGCCTGGAACGCCGCAAAGTACTGCAAGCCGTGGCGGCGCACAGCCAAAAAAGTCCGAGCCCTACTTCGAGTAGGAGTGACCGCCGCACAGGACGTTCGGAAACTTCTCCAAACCACAGCGACAATGACAGCCTAGGGGCGAACTTACCTCAGGTCACACTCCAAACTGCAGACGATCTCATGTGATGACGGCACCACGGTGACAGGTGCAGAGGGTCCCTGCGGCAAAACACATCTCTGACTTTGGTGGAATCCTCACAGGCCCGAGTATATTCCACACTGAACTCCTGGCCTCAGCCAGCAGATCTGGGGGTTATCGTATTGTTTGGTCTGATCCATGGGCTTGGGAGGCGGTGGAGGGGAGACCTAGAACCGAGACTGTAAGTTGTCCACCCCTGCAACTGTCATTGGATGATGGTATGTTCAAGCACTGTTTGGATGGGGGCTAGTTCTCCCGTACCTGTCCTGGGGAGGGGGTGTTGGGGGTGTTCTTTAGGTTGGGGAATGTTAAGGGGAACCAGGCGTGTCACGAGGGGAGGATTTTTTAATGAGGGCAAGCACATAGTACAACAATGGGACCCCCACTAGGTTGAAATGCATCTTGTGGAATGTGAGGGGTATGCACTCAATGGTATGACGTCATAAAATTCACTCCTATTTGGTCCGCAGAGGTTTTCAGATAGTATTACTTCAGGAAACCCATATATTAGCGAAGGAAGGCTCGGCATTGCAACGTCGCTGGAGGGGCCAAGCCTTTTACACCACTTACTCTGCATTTGCACGGGGGGTTTTAATATGGATAAGGGCGGGTACCCCATTCCAGTGCACACATCAGTTTATCGACCCAGAGGACAGATATGCGGTAGTGACCGGGAAGCTGGATGGCAGGGACCTTACGCTAGGGAGTATCTACGCGCCCAATTTGGACCAACCAGCCTTTTTCTCCCATCTATCTAGGAAACTGGCGACTGTCCTCACGGGCTCGGTCTTACTGGGGGGCGACTTCAATTGCACATCAGATGTCTCTCTTGACCGTTCCCACCCCCCACTACCTGACGCCCCTGCACACAAGCTAGCAGAAGTGCGCTGTTGCTGGCAACAGAAATGGGGCTTGATAGACTCCTGGAGGGCGCAACACCCTGCGACCCGGGATTACTCCTTCTTCTCAGCGCTGCACGAAGTCCATGTCAGACTGGACGCCATATTGTGCTCCCCTGATGTCCACGAGGGGATTTGTTGCAGCGAATACCTCACTCGGACGCTATCTGATCACAATCCCGTACTAGCAAGTTTACAATGGTCCCGTGCGCGACCCAAGATTCCCACCTTGCGCTTGCGCCCGAGGCTTTAGACGACCAAGCTTTTCAGGCAGCTATAGGGTCAGCTATTACTAACTACTTCCACAATAACGTTGGCACTGCCACATCCTCTCTAGTGGAATGGGACGCATGTAAAGCAGTCATTAGGGGGAGGTGCATCTCAGAAATGATGGGAGTTAGGAAAGCGATCCTTCAGGACATGGAGAGAGATGACCGGCGTCTGAGAGACCTAGAAAAAGATAGGCCTGAGAATCCAAACAAACAGAAGGAGCTATTAGAAGCCAGAGAGGCAGTAGCAATGCAAGTAGAGCGACTACGTTGCTTCGACTACAAGAAATACATAACCGCGCACACTCGGAAAGGGGCAAGTCGGGAGCCCTATTAGCTTGGTTAGCCAACCCGGACAGATGACACTCAGTGATCTTGGAGCTTAGGGACCAGTGTGGGGTAGCACGATATGATCAGCAGGGAATCAATGATCTGTTCCTAGCCTACTACCCTGACCTTTACCAAAGTCAGTTGGCCCCAGCGGAGGAGGAACTACATGAGTTCACGCGTGACGTAGACTTACCAACTCTAGACGAGGACACAACAGACTCACTAGGGTGGGCAATCGAGATAAGAGAGGTGCGGGGAGCTATCAACAGTATGGCCGCAACAAAACTCCAGGCACGGATGGCCTCACAATTGAATTCTACCTAGCACACATTGATATACTGACTGGCTCCCAGGCTAGTACAGTTATATAATGATGCTAAGCAAGTTGGCCAACTGCCCATGTCTACTAGAGAGGCGCTTATCATACCGTTGCTCAAACCGGGCAAACAGGCATGGAATAAAACCGCATATCGCCCGTTATCCATGCTTAATTTAGACTACAAAATAATAAGTAAGATTTTGGCCACCCGCTTGCTCCCCCATATGACTGCCCTGATACACAAAGATCAATCCGGGTTTATCCCCACCAGAAACACAGCGCTTAATGTTCGGCGCCTTCTGAGAGTCCTAGAAGCAGACTCTTATAACACTGACACAGCGGCGGTCTTCGCCGTTGATATAGAAAAAGCATTTGACAGCCTGGAATGGCCTTACCTGTATCACGTAATGCGGAAAATGGGGCTGGGTACTGACTTGGTGAGCTAGACAGCTCTCCTGTATTCTGACTCAACTGCCAGAATTAAAACCGGTGGACTTATTTCAGATGCCTGCAGTGTGGGAAGGGGGACACGTCAGGGGTGCCCCCTTTCCCCCCTGCTATTCGCCCTGGCAGTGGAGCCACTAGCAGCACGAGCCAGATCGGGGCGAGCTTACCAGGGGCTCAATGTCCATGGGCAGATCCATCACATAGCGCTGTATGCCGATGATCTGTTGCTCTTTCTGTCTGATTCAGGAGTGGAGCTAGTAGGAGCAAAGAACCTGCTCCAGGCTCTCAGCAGAGTCGCGGGACTGAAAGTGAATTGGACAAAGTCTTACCTGTTTCCTGTGAAAAGGGGCAGAATAGGCCCACAATAAACAGAGGGGGTGGCCTGGGAAGAAAGGTGCCTGGGATACCTGGGCACGCAAATCTACCATAACCAAGACGACATTCTGGAGGGTAACATAGGAAAGGCCATCAAAGGGACGAAAAGTAACTTTGATTTCTGGGGCTCCTTGCCGCTATCGGTTGCGGGCCACGTGGCACTGCTTAAAATGGTCACCCTTCCGCGGTTGCTATACTACTTCGGGACTTTGCCGATTTGGATCCCAACAAAGTACTTTGTCCAGCTCCGATCGATGATCACAGGATTCATTTGGGTCACGGGCAGACGTAGAGTAGCGCTTGCTACTCTTCTGTGACCAAGAGCAGAGGGTGGCCTAGCGGTCCCAGACTACGAGACCTATTATTTAGCAGTGCAATTTCAATGGCTTACGCAATGGGTGGCAAACAGTACCAGGGGGGCAGAAGAACGGAGAGAAGAGTTTGGGTCCCTAGAGCTACTATCCCGCATCGTCCTGCGACTACCTGTCAGGACCACAACCCTCACCACAGAGCTCAGCACGGCACGAACGTGCTGGAACAGATACCTGCAGAGGGCTAAAATTAGACGCCCTTATGCACCGGAAATCCCATTGCTTATGTGTAGTGCCTTACTGCATGGGGGTAACTGGCAGCGGTTGGGGATCTGGGCGGAACAAGGGTTGGCCAGCATAGGAGACCGGTACGAGGAGGGAGCCATGATCCCTTGCAATGACCTACAAGCCAGTTATGACTTACCCAGGGGGGACTTTCTGCTGTATACACCCCTTACTGCGGCTATTAGGAAGCACTGGGGGGGAGGGTCTCAATGAACCAAAGGCATCTTTGGGTTGCCAGTACGTGGTAATGGCAGCAGGTACATACAAAGCAGTGACATGCCTTTACAGACGCATGTCGTCGGAAGCTCTACTTCCCCTGACTGCCTTGAAGCTCAAGTGGGAGACAGATGTAGGGGAGGATATCCCGGAGAAGGCTTGGGGGGAGCTGGTTGAGAGAGCCTGGAAGAGCACCCGGAATGCAAGGTTCCAGTTTGTACACTTCTATACCTTACACAGAGCATATCTTACCGCGTAAAAGCTCAATAAGTATTTCCCAACCTACTCAGCAGCTTGTCCGCGTTGCAATGCAGAAGATGCAGATTTTAAACACATGCTTTGGGGCGGCCCGTACCTAGACAGCTACTGGGAGGAGTTAACGATGGTGCTGACCGATGTCACGGAAAGGGAGATAGAGCCGACCCTGAAACACTGCATTTTACACTGGTTCCCTCACACGTCCAAGAATAAAATCACAAGTAAGTTCCTAGATCTGGGTCTACTCCTGGCCAAGAGAAATATCACCATGCATTAGAAAGCAAAGCAGGGTCCAAGCATAGCAAGGTGGAAAGCAGAGCTGCTTAAATGGGCCGAATGTGAAGGGGTGATCAGGCTGCAGTTAGCAAAACGAATAGGGAGTGAGAAGGCACTAGAAGCGGCGTGAGCCTGGGAAGTGCTGGTTGTAGCACTTAAATCCCCCGAAGACAGAGACGAAGATACCTCCATAGAAGACCCCGCAGCGGGCACAGGTTAATCCGAAGACAGAGGCAGGACTCTTAGGGCCTGGAGCCTCACTATTAGAGAAGGCATTGGGTTACCTAGCTGGGGTGAGATCCCCTACAGCGATACCTCAATCAATGTCGACGCCCTACTTGGCATGTAGGCACACCATGCATTAACGACCTGGACTTAAGTGACACGCCTGGGGGGAGGGAAGGGAGGGGGGTAGTCGGGGGATGGGTGGTTGCAGCGGGAGCTGAATACGAATACATATGCAAACCTGAGAATGTTTATCGTGCTAATCCAACATGTTGAACGGACTGTTACTCTGTCTGTTATGTGCCGCCCATCTTGTATTCCAAGTAGTTGATTGTAACATGGCTGTTTGACAGGGTCGTAGAATAACGGCCTCATGCATTTTGTATGAAAATCAATAAAATTTGTTAAATTTTTTTTTTTTAATTTTTAAGAATATGCCTTGTAATTTTAAGTGATTTAGACATTTTAATTTTATTATTAATAATAATTTATAGTGTTGTTTGGCTTTGAGGGACATAGGGTGGGATGCTAATTAGGTAATAATTAATTATGAATTATTTAATACATTTTATTTAATTATATGATTTATGTTTGTTATGTCAATTCTGTAAAGCAGATTTATTTTAGTTTCATGCTTTTGCAGATTGTTACTTTTGTAGGGGTCCAGGGAGGAAAGTTATTAAGTAATCAATAATTAACTATTAATTATTTGTAAATTAATTATTTAATTGAGTTTTAAATATGTAATTATGGAATACGTGTTTATTTTACATAAACTTTAATTGTGGGCTGCTTTATTTGTAGGGATCTAGGGTGGGAAGATGCTTAAGTAATAATAAATTAGTAATTGTTAATTATTATCTAATTAATTTAAAATATGTAAATGATGGAATACTTATTTTTTAAAGTTATATTTTAAGTGCAGGCTGCTTGATTTGTAGGAGTATAGGGTGGGAAGTAAATTGATTAATAATAGAATAACAATAAAGTAATCATTGATAATAAACTATCCAATTGAATAGTTATTATGTAAACTGATTTTTTGTTTCTAGTTTTTTAATACATATGTACATATTTTTCATGTTAATTTCTAATTTTTATATTCAAAGTTTAATATTGTTTTTACATTCATATGGCTACTCATACATGTAATGTGGTTGAAGTGAAGTATTTCCTACTCTTGCTTAGACTGTGCTAGGAATAGTAAAATTAACCACTTCGAAGTTCAGCACTTTCCCTATTATTGTGCTCTTTGGAGTAGTAATAGCAAAATTTTACCCCCTCCGAAATCTAATGTTTTCCCTACTGTTGCACAGACTCATCCAAAGTCCAGCACATTCTCCACTTTTGCACTGTTTGGGGTGGAAAAACTAAATGTTACCCCTCTGAAGTCTATCATTTTCCCTACTGTTGTGCTATTTGAAGTGAGAATAGTAAATTTAACCACTTACGAAATCCAACACTTTCCCTGTTGTTGCACAGACTGGAGTGGGAATGGCATGCGTTGTTACAACGCGGTCATTGTAACGACCACGTTGTAATTGCATGCAGGAAAAAAGCATGCGTGGTAAGGTGGCATATTCTTCCCAGACTGCAATATTTTTTTCTAATATTGGTTTATTATATTTTATGGTATGTTTTTATTTGTATATATATATATATATATATATATATGGTTACAGGCTTGCCCACCACTTCATCCACACGAAAAAAGGCAAGAGCAGACCCAGGAATTCGCTGCAGTGATTTAATCAGCAATCACCATGTCGCCATGACGCGTTTCGGCCGGAAAAACGGCTCTGATCACATGTCAGCGCCTAGGGCGGGATTACTTCTTTAAAGTGCAAGTGTAATGTGATAGCAGCTATAGACATAGTAAACATACTACACTAGGAAGTAAGTCATAGCATAAATGCATTAATAATATACAATGTGTATAAAATTTGTATAAAATTCATCCAGGATAAATCCATATCATGATGAGGCACATTATATCTAACACAGGTATTCTCTATACATGGAAGATAAAAGTATAAATACTAAGGGGCCGATTCCGATTCGGGCCGGAAATCACTCCGACCGAGCCGGACTCTGAGAGATTTCCGACCGAATCGGACCCTAGCAGTCCGACCGAACGAGTACGATGCGCACGTATGCTATCGGACTCGATTCGGTCGGACTCCCATTGAAGTCAATGGGAGCCAGTCGCACGACGCGTACACGGGCTCCCATTGACTCAATGGGCACGACGCGAACAAGGGCGCCCCTACAGCGTGTTCGCGTCGATGCGGGTCGCACCGTACATGCACGTGTAGGGGGACCCATGGCTCCCCCTGTGTGCGACTCGCGTGCCTATGCTTCCAGGGGGGTCCGACACGGACCCCCAAAGGGCGGCTCCGACCGCTCCTTGGAGCCGGACTGCGCAAGTCGGTCGGAGCGGTCGCGATGCGCATCGTACTTACCCGGCCGGGGAACGTCTCCATTGCGCGGTGCGAGTCGTCCCCGTGTGAGTCGGTCGGAGCAGTCGGGTCCTGCGAACGAGTCGGTCGGAGATTTCGCGAGCGCACGCATCGTACTCGCTCGCCCGGACGCATGTACGATTCGGTCGGGAAATAGGGCTCCGAATCGGATCCGGTAAAGCCGAATCCGATTCGGAGCCCTACCGGCCGAGATCGGAATCGGCCCCTAAGTATGTATTACCCCAATTTCCGAATATACGTGTCCTGGTTTAAAGTTATGCCTGAATATACTGCTATTAAATATTTTTTTAAAAGTGACTTAGTGCATGATGTGAACCCCCATAAAATTAATACTAAAGTGCGAGTCGTGCCAAGTTCCCTATTTGTACAAAATAATGCAATATTAGTGCAAAACAGCCTATGTGCAAACAATTGTTAGCAGCCAAAGTGGAAAGACTAATGTCATACACAACTCTACGGGACCTATAGACAAAAGACGGAGACGAAATAGACACCTAAAATACAAGTAAGATTGCATTGAGTTTGGAGTTAAAGATGTAATGCTAGAGGTACTAAACGGTTGATTCCCACAAATGAGTTTATAAAATTCATAAAATTCACATAAAGTCATTTCAACCTAAAACCCCAATAAGTTAACTAAAAACTCCTAAAAAGGTTCTAAAAAATACTAAATAAGTGTTGGCTAAAAGACTGTAAGAATGAGATAGCTACTGAAACAAGATATCTATATTACATAGTAATCCTTGTAAGGTGATTAAAATTACAAAGGATTCTGTTGTAGCTAATCCAGTATGGCAAAAATCTAATTTCACACTGTGTTACAACACTGATACACGAAAGTAACCTAAAGAATTCTCTTAAAAATACATGACCAAAAATACAGAATCACAGATAAGTATACATGTCTTCACTGGAATTTAAGCCCCCTGGGTGTTTAGTATCGAGTTCTATAATGTATCTGGTTTCCAAGCGCCTGAGTTTAGCCTCCCGGTTTCCACCTCTTTTTGCCATTGGCACTGAGTCCATAAACATAATACTTAAAATGTTTTAGACTACTTTCATGTTTTTCCTTGAAGTGCCTTGCCACGGGATAGCTTGGATCATAGTTGACAATTGCTCGTGTGTGTTGAAGGATTCTTTTGTGTGCTGCCAGTTTAGTACTGCCTATATAAAGCAGATTGCAGCTACATACTAACACATACACAGCAAACTCGGTTTTACAGGACAGATATTTTTTGATAGAATACGTTTTTGGCTAAATGGTGTTTGATACGACGTGGTGTTTATACCCGTATTGGCATGCCTTACAGGAGGAACATTTAAAGAAACCTGTTCTTGGCGTTAGCCACATACTAGACTCAACATCCTCCGGGTTATTCTTCACCAAAGCATTACCCATGGTTTGTGTTTTTCTAAAGGTGATTGCAGGTTTTTAGGCAATGAGCCACCTATAATAGGGTCTGTTAGTACTGTATGCCAATTACGTCGTATGATAGCCCTTATCTGTCCTTCCTGTCTGGAATATCCTAAGATCAACCGAGTTGGCACATCAGGTATTAGGCCTGATGTAGGCTGGGGTTTAGATGAATTATGAAGCAAGTCATCTCTGGCCCTACATCTAGATTTAGATATTGCAGCTTCAATAGTGTGTGTATTGTACCCTCTCTGGAGGAACCTACGTTTGCATTCTTGTTGTTTAACTTGAGTATCTAGGTCCTCGCTACAGATTCTCCTTATTCTAAGCATCTCCCCGTAGGGGATGCTATGTATGAGGTGAGGAGGGTGGGCACTTGTCGCATGCAAAATAGCGTTGCCTGCTGTAGGTTTTCTATATAATGTGGTTGCCAGATTGTTGTTGGAAATGTATACCCTCGTATCCAGGAATGTCATATATTCACAACTGATGGAATGTGTGAATTTAAGATTCAGGTTGTTATTATTTAAATCTGCAATAAATTCTTGTGCACTTTGTTTCGAGCCATCCCAGACAATAAAGAGATCGTCTATAAATCTTAACCAAACTATTACCTGATCAGAGAAAATACGAGAAGGTTGTTTCATGAGGACCAGCTCCTCCCACCATCCCATAAAGAGACAGGCATAACTGGGGGAGAAGCTGGCCCCCATTGCTACTCCCTGAATTTGCTGATATATTTGGTTTTTATACAAAAACAGGTTATTCTCCAAACAGAATGTCAATAAATCAATTAGCATTTGGTTATGTTTAGCGTATCTCATAGGTCTGTTCGCCAGAAAATACTCGACTGCTTTTACTCCATCATTGTTTCTTATGCAGGTATACAGTGCTGTTACATCCAGGGCTATAAGACAATAGCCCTCCTGCCATTTGATTTTTTCAATTTTCCTGATGAAGTCGCTGGTGTCTTGCACATATGAATCAAGTTTTTTCACATGCTCTTGTAAAAATGAGTCAATGTAGATCGACATATTTTCCAGTGGGCCATCGCAAGCCGAGATTATAGGTCTGCCAGGGGGCTTGTCGATTGATTTGAGCACCTTGGGAACAAAATATAAAAGGGGGATATTAGGATTTTCTTTTTTAAGATATTTATACTCCTGGAGGTTCAGCAAACCCAGGCTTTTCCATGCCAATAATTTGCCGAAAAAGCTGTCTTGCGCTTGTTTGAACTTCTGCACTGAGCTTTTCCTGTAACAGTCCACATCACTGAGTTGCTTAGCTGCTTCCTCCTTATAGTCTTTGAGGGACCATAGCACCACATTTCCCCCTTTGTCCGCACTCCTCACCACAACCTGTTTATTGTTGTTAATTTTATCCATCAATTGTAGATATTTGCGTTCTTGGTTCTTGATTCTGTGTTGGGTTTTGTTGGTTTCTACATGTAACTGCTTGATTTCCGCCACTACATGCTCATTAAAAAGATCTAAGGAGTCCCGGGCATAATAGGTCTAAACGTGGACTTTTCCTTAAAGTTAGTTGTTGGTTTGGCACATTTTTCAAATCGTGGGGATAGTAGGTCCTGTGTTGCAAGTTCCATAGCTGCCCCTTGATCTGTACCCGCACTGTTACTTATATTGCCTTCGTTGCCCAAATTCTATAAAACTTTAAGTGAACTTAGGTCAGAGACTGTTAAGATACATTCTTCTGTCCCAATGCTTTCCTGATTGTGCACTACTGTTACAGTAGAAGACCCCTCTGATCTTGTTTTCAGTTTGT
The DNA here is from genome assembly GCA_963921515.1 of Calotriton arnoldi. Lineage (NCBI taxonomy): Eukaryota > Metazoa > Chordata > Amphibia > Caudata > Salamandridae > Calotriton > Calotriton arnoldi. The sequence goes on along the minus strand of CAWUFW010022212.1, from coordinate 4,773 downwards.
GAAATTTTTGTAGTTTTAATTTTCTAACAAACTTGTAGATGTCTGCACGAGTATTGGTGTAATTCAAATCTGTTTTGGGGCAATATGACAATCCCAATGATAAAATTTCTTGTTCTGCCGCATCGAGGCTGATATCTGTTAAGTTGATGATAGTGTTGTTCATATTCCCTGTTCCTTCCATATCAATATCAATGGGCGTGGTGGGGCATGGTTCTGTTACTTTCTCCATTTTCCCCGTCCTCTCGTTGATGTTATATTTCCACTGCTGCCACCTTTCTCGGGCAGCCCTCCTTCGCTCCCGCCTGCTCTTTGTCCTTCGTTTCTTGCCGGTTTGGCAGCCATTGGCCTGAGAGTTTCTCTGCGGCTTCTTCTCAGGTAGTCCAGTTCTTCTCCCAGGGATGGTTTAGCTACCCCCAGTGCTGGTCTTCCCCTTATGTTTTCCGCCTCGGTTTCACTCTCAATGGCCGAGCTGAGATCGGACACTGAGGTAGAAGTTGCTCCGCCCTGCTCCTCATTATGCTCTTGAGAGAATCTATTGCTCCTTAATGGTTTATTTCATAAAACATCATACTTTCGTGCAAATGTGAAAATTTGTCCATTGCTGTAGTCATCCTTATCTCTTTGAAATTTGTAGGTTTTCCTCTGCTTAATCTTGTCCTCCTCCTTGCTCAGCCTAGATATCATCTCCTCGTGATATTTTTTCCTTAGCTGTTGATCCCCCTGTGCTTCTATTTCCACTGTAAGCACATCAATTTTATTTTGCAATTCTATGCGGTCCAACTCCGCATATTTAACCAAAATTTGGACCAGTCTGCTAGAGGATTCGAGGTTACACTCGGCCCACTCTGCCATCATGCGTGGGTTGGGGGTGTCGTAGCTGGGGGCTAGCATTATTCTAAGCCCCGCGGTATTCTGCCAACATCCAAATATTTCTGGAGAGATTTGGCCTCCCACCATTTTGCAGTTTCTTGACGCATTAATTTTTCCAAATTGCGGTAATTTTCTTTAAGTCCCTTAGTCCCTGTCGCTGTATCTGCAGTTCCATGCTCATTAGGCTGCTGCCTCTGAGGAGGATTATCCATAAACATTTCCTCCGCTGCGGACTCGCGGTCTCTAAGCGCTGCGGCTGACATGGTGATTGCTGATGTAACGATATTGATACGCTTATTGCTGCCAGCCCCCTACCAGAATCTCTCAAGGGACCAACAGCTTAAGGGATTGTAGACAGAGCGGTATTGCGAGGCCCATTGGAGGGCTTGAAAGTTCATTTGCAGAGCAATGATGTGCATCCATTGGGAGTTTCATGCATGACACACGTACTACAATGCCCAGGAATCTATGCGGCCAATCCAAGGGCGGGCAATTGAGCTATTTAAGGGGTGTGTCATAACGTGCACGAGGACATTGTCGAGCCTCTGAGGAAAGCGCATCTAGCGCTGAAACGCGTCAGGCTATATCGACTTTGGGACTGCGAAATGGATTGTGATGCCTGTCTCTGTCTTTACCCATTAAAGGTACTGGTTGCCAGCTGTTGTGGGAGTGCGTTCTTGCCTAGGGGCAAATCAGGAGCTTTCATGTTTACACGGCGGTCACTGCCGTGAAGGACGCACCACCCTGGGAACATTGGGGGCCATGCGGTTTGAATCCTCAAGCCGCAATTGTGGACCAACAGCTTAAGGGATTGTAGACAGAGCGGTATTGCGAGGCCCATTGGAGGGCTTGAAAGTTCATTTGCAGAGCAATGATGTGCATCCATTGGGAGTTTCATGCATGACACACGTACTACAATGCCCAGGAATCTATGCGGCCCATCCAAGGGCGGGCAATTGAGCTATTTAAGGGGTGTGTCATAACGTGCACGAGGACATTGTCGAGCCTCTGAGGAAAGCGCATCTAGCGCTGAAACGCGTCAGGCTATATCGACTTTGGGACTGCGAAATGGATTGTGATGCCTGTCTCTGTCTTTACCCATTAAAGGTACTGGTTGCCAGCTGTTGTGGGAGTGCGTTCTTGCCTAGGGGCAAATCAGGAGCTTTCATGTTTACACGGCGGTCCCTGCCATGAAGGACGCACCACCCTGGGAACATTGGGGGCCATGCGGTTTGAATCCTCAAGCCGCAATTGTGGACCAACAGCTTAAGGGATTGTAGACAGAGCGGTATTGCGAGGCCCATTGGAGGGCTTGAAAGTTCATTTGCAGAGCAATGATGTGCATCCATTGGGAGTTTCATGCATGACACACGTACTACAATGCCCAGGAATCTATGCGGCCCATCCAAGGGCGGGCAATTGAGCTATTTAAGGGTTGTGTCATAACGTGCACGAGGACATTGTCGAGCCTCTGAGGAAAGCGCATCTAGCGCTGAAACGCGTCAGGCTATATCGACTTTGGGACTGCGAAATGGATTGTGATGCCTGTCTCTGTCTTTACCCATTAAAAGTACTGGTTGCCAGCTGTTGTGGGAGTGCGTTCTTGCCTAGGGGCAAATCAGGAGCTTTCATGTTTACACGGCGGTCCCTGCCGTGAAGGACGCACCACCCTGGGAACATTGGGGGCCATGCGGTTTGAATCCTCAAGCCGCAATTGTGGACCAACAGCTTAAGGGATTGTAGACAGAGCGGTATTGCGAGGCCCATTGGAGGGCTTGAAAGTTCATTTGCAGAGCAATGATGTGCATCCATTGGGAGTTTCATGCATGACACACGTACTACAATGCCCAGGAATCTATGCGGCGCATCCAAGGGCGGGCAATTGAGCTATTTAAGGGGTGTGTCATAACGTGCACGAGGACATTGTCGAGCCTCTGAGGAAAGTGCATCTAGCGCTGAAACGCGTCAGGCTATATCGACTTTGGGACTGCGAAATGGATTGTGATGCCTGTCTCTGTCTTTACCCATTAAAGGTACTGGTTGCCAGCTGTTGTGGAAGGGGGTTCTTGCCTAGTTGCAAATCAGGAGCTTTCATGTTTACATGGCGGTCCCTGCCGTGAAGGACGCACCACCCTGGGAACATTGGGGGCCATGCGGTTTGAATCCTCAAGCCGCAATTGTGGACCAACAGCTAAGGGATTGTAGACAGAGCGGTATTGCGAGGCCCATTGGAGGGCTTGAAAGTTCATTTGCAGAGCAATGATGTGCATCCATTGGGAGTTTCATGCATGACACACGTACTACAATGCCCAGGAATCTATGCGGCCCATCCAAGGGCGGGCAATTGAGCTATTTAAGGGGTGTGTCATAACGTGCACGAGGACATTGTCGAGCCTCTGAGGAAAGCGCATCTAGCGCTGAAACGCGTCAGGCTATATCGACTTTGGGACTGCGAAATGGATTGTGATGCCTGTCTCTGTCTTTACCCATTAAAGGTACTGGTTGCCAGCTGTTGTGGGAGTGCGTTCTTGCCTAGGGGCAAATCAGGAGCTTTCATGTTTTCACGGCGGTCCCTGCCGTGAAGGACGCACCACCCTGGGAACATTGGGGGCCATGCGGTTTGAATCCTCAAGCCGCAATTGTGGACCAACAGCTTAAGGGATTGTAGACACAGCGGTATTGCGAGGCCCATTGGAGGGCTTGAAAGTTCATTTGCAGAGCAATGATGTGCATCCATTGGGAGTTTCATGCATGACACACGTACTACAATGCCCAGGAATCTATGTGGCCCATCCAAGGGCGGGCAATTGAGCTATTTAAGGGGTGTGTCATAACGTGCACAAGGACATTGTCAAGCCTCTGAGGAAAGCGCATCTAGCGCTGAAACGCGTCAGGCTATATTGACTTTGGGACTGCGAAATGGATTGTGATGCCTGTCTCTGTCTTTACCCATTAAAGGTACTGGATGCCAGCTGTTGTGGGAGTGCGTTCTTGCCTAGGGGCAAATCCGAGCTTTATATATATATATATATATATATATATATATATATATATATATATATATATATATATATATATATATATTCACTGAAAAAACCATAGGTTTTATGGACAGTTATAGTTAGTTGGACATTGCACCCGTACAACACCCGTGAAATTCCCCGCTATAGTTAGTTCAGCTAACTATAACTCGCGCTCCGCAATGCACTGCTGATGACGTCACATATTACATCACTCATGACATGGTCAGTGACATCACTGATGACATCACTGATGACATCTCAAATGACATCACTGATGACACCATCCAGTGACTGTGTGTTTCTGTAAAGTTTAAATATGTTTAATATATATAGGGAAAGGCGTATTGAAGAATGAGTGGGTGTATAAGTGTCTGAATGGATGATTTAGTAGGTGCGTGACTGACTCTATAAGTGAGTGATTAAACGTATCTTACTCAATGCATGGGTTAGTGACTAAACTGTGTGAATCTCTGTATCCGTCTGTCTGTTGGTGTGTAAGTGACTGTATGGGTTTGTGAATAGCTACATGAGTGTCTATATGAGTTATTGATTGGTTGTCTGAGTATCTGTATGGGTGCCTGAGTGTTTGTGTGGGTGGGGTGTGTGTGACTCTGTGCATAGATGTGTGAGTGAGTGATTCACTGGGTGCATGGTTTCAAGAGTGCATCTGTGATGGACTGTATGGGTGGGTGAGTGTGTGTATGGGTGTGTTAGTGAGTGAATGTATATCTCAGTGGTACATGTGTGAGTAACTACATATGTGAAAGGCAGTATATATGTGTGTTGGAGTATATAAATGGCTATAAGTGAGAGTGTGTGATTGTGAGAGTGGCTGTATGGATGAGTGTGTACTTGTATCAGTGATCGTATAAGAGCGTAA